>PVIC010011583.1:0-41182 GCA_004025085.1 Thryonomys swinderianus | reverse complement strand
AGGAAAGGAAAGGAAAGGAAAGGAAAGGAAAGGAAAGGAAAGGAAAGGAAAGGAAAGGAAAGGAAAGGAAAGGAAAGGAAAGGAAAGGAAAGGAAAGGAAAGGAAAGGAAAAATAGGACTCAGTACTACACAAGATTCACCACTAAATTTTACCAGAACTTTGGACAAAAAATGATGTCAATAGCCCTCAAAATTTTCCATGAAAATGAATAGGAGGAAGCACTTCCAAACTCCTTCCACAGAGCCAGCATTATTCTGATGCCAAAGTTGGATAAAGATTCAACGAAAAAGAAAACTACAAGCCAATAGTATTAATGAACATTGGTAAAACATTCAGCAATTAAGTAATTGTAAACAGGATTCAACACATCATTAAAATGATCATACTTCATAACCAAGTAGGCTTCATCTCAGGAATATAAAAACAGTACAAATAAACACAAATAAGTATACTGTATTACAAGAATAAAAATAATGAAACCATCTCAATAGATCTAAAAAAATCAACACCGCTTCATGATTTAAAATCCTGATTAAAACAGGTATTAAAGGACCTTACTTCAAACCAATAAATAATATACATGAAAAACTAAACAGCTGAGGTGATTTTAAATGGAAAAACCTGAAATCATTCTCCTAAAATCAGGGATGAGCCACGAGTATCCACTCTGACCATTTTTCTCCAGTATAGTGGTTAAAGCTTTGGATGAACAGTCATGTATGAGAATGAGACAAAGGGATACAAAGCAGGAAAGGAGGAATGTATATTATCTGTATTTGCCTATGATATAGGATTTTAAATAAAAGACCCTGAAAAACTCTGCTTGAAACTCTTAGAGCAAATAAACAAACTGAACAAAGTGCCACCATACAAAGTCAACATACAGTTAATAGCTCCTTGTACACCAATAATGAACCCAATGAGGAAGTAACCAGAAAAAATCATTCCACCCGATATCAAAAAGTAAATAAATAAATAACAATGAACCTAACCAAGGAAGTGAAATTCTTGTATATTGAAAAGCATGAAAACTGTAAAGCATGAGTTAGAAGCAGATATTAGAAAATGGAAAGATATTTTCTGTTCCTGGATAAGTAGAATTAATATCATGAAAATGGTCATATTACCAAAAGCTATATGTAGATTTAATGGAACTTCTATTAAAATATTTCAGACATTCAGCTTCAAACTATAAAAAAGATGTTAAAATGTGTATGGAACCAGAAGAGACAAGAATCTTAATCAACACAATCTTAGTCCATAAGAACAAATCGGGAGGCATCAAAATTCTCCATTTTAAGTTATATTATAAAGTTAAAGTAACAAAACTAACAGTACTAGCAGAGAGACTAATGGATAGAATAGGAGATGTGAAAACAGCTCATGTGTCTTTAGACATTTAGTTTTTAACTAAAGATCTAAAAATATATACTGGGGAAAAGGCAGTTTAACAAGTGGAGCAGGGAAACCTGGCTCCCTTGGGCAGAGGAATTAAGCTAGATACATACATACCTTTCACCTTGTACTACAGTCAAGTCAAAATTGAACAGATACATAAATACAGATACAAAGCTTTGAGACTCCTGGAAGGTAACTGAAAGGAACAGCCCAAGCCACCCGCCCAGACAAGGCCCTTCAGCAGAGCCACAGCAGCACGAGAAGCTTCAGCACAGCACAGGCGACAAGAGTGATGAGATAACCTTCAGAGTCAGAAAATACTGTAGCCAGCTGCCTCGCCAAAGAGGATTAATGTCTATAATATACAGAAACTTAAAAAAAAAATTAGCCCTCACAACAGGGCAAATAAATTGAGTAGACACTTCTCATAAGAAAAAAATACAAATGGGAAATGATTACATGAGCTGCTCTTCATCTTTAAACATTGGGGATCTACGAATCAGAACAACTCTGAGATTCCATCTTATTCTAGTCAGAATGACTATTACTGAAAGCATGAAAACAGTAAATTCTGGCAAGGATGTGAGGAGCAAGGGGCACCTTCAGCGTTGCTGGTAGGAGTGTAAGCTTGTAGACAGGCTCTGGAAACAAGAATGAGGCAAGAGCTCTCTCCCGGTGTGAAAGTGGGCAGCGGTGGGTTCCCTGTGGAACTGTGCCTGCTGAGGAAGGTACATTGAAGTGGTGGTCCCTGCAGTACTGCAGACTGAGGAGGGCAAGGCGACCCGGGAGAGCCCCCGACCTCCTGCCCCTCTTCACTGCCCTTTGGTTATGTAGCTATGTTTAGATGAATAACTGCTTCTCCAGGAACTACAGTTGCTGTTTCTTCTTCCCATAGAAACGTCAAGATATAAAAACGAGAGCAAACTTCTGTTTGATGGTTCCAAGACAATGGGAATCCTTTGAAGCCACCAGCAAGAAAACTGACTGTTTTTTCTCCAGAGCGGTCAGCAGTCTGTCTGGGGAACCCACACCAGTCATGCTGAGTGAGCCCTTCATTCGCTCTATGACTGATGGAAAAAAATACCGTGGGGGGAGTTTGAATTCAGACCCTTGGCTCCTGGGAAAGACCGATGGCCTATTTGTCTAAACAACTAGACAGAGTTGCACAAGGGCAGCCTCCTTATCTGCTGCAATGGCTCTTTTGACCAAAAATGTTGATAAACTGATGCAAAGCCAAAACCTTTGAGTAGGAGTGTCATACACTGTAGACACCCTTCTAAATGCTAAAGGCCACCATCACCTCACTGGTTTGTATCAGACAGCACCAGGTGTCCCAGCGGGACAGATGAGAGTGATGGCTCTGAAAGATATCCAGGCTGACTTCACAGAACCGCCCAAGTGGGGAGGGTTCTGCTACCTCTCGGTCACGGTCTGTTCTCACTCCACCTGAGTAGAAGCTTTACCTTGCCTGACAGAGAAAGCCCGAGAAGTGACATAGAGACTACTATAAACAATCATGCCCCACTGTGGGCTTCCACTGAGCATAGGATCAGACGATGGCCCTGCAACAGTGGTCCAAGGGGTGGCAAATGCATTAGGGATTAATTGGGATTTACATTTGGCCTATCAGCTCTAGAACTCAGGAAAAGTAGAAAGGATAAATACAACCCTAAAAACAGGATTTAAAAAACTTTGCCAAGAAGCTGAGCTCACCTGGGTCCAGGCCCTACCTGTTATGCTTCTCCAAACATATTGTACTCCCACAAAACAACAGGCTGTGCACCGTATGAGTTTCTGTTCGATAGGCTACCCCCGTCTTGAAAGGACTAGTACATCCCATAGGAACATGAGGATATGCCTCCTTAGAAAGACAATTAACTGAGCTTAAAAAAAAAAAAATGTCTTCCAAAAGATAGCTTCTTAGGTCTCAGAAAGGGGCCCGGTTAGCATTTCTCATCCACTGTATTCCTATGAGCTATGAGCTCAGCAGTGGATCTACCCATTGACCAATGGTTCAATACATGGCAAAGGTTAATCTTTTGGATTCAAACTCCCGCCACAGTTTTTTTTTTTTTTTCCATCAGTCATAGAGTGAATGAAGGGCTTACTCAGCATGACTGTTGTGGGTTCCCCAGACAGACTGCTGACCACTCTGGAGAAAAACCAAAGTCAGTTTTCTTGCAGTTTCTTGATCCAGGTACCACTGTAGGCCCCAGTTCTGAATATTGCTGTGCTGGGTTAAGCCCTCACCACATCAATGTCAAGGGGACACTTCATATATGAACTAAAATACCAAGTTAACCCAATTAACCCAGTTAACCATGAAGAACTGGTGAGATGAGCAGCTAATTGCAAATACACAGAAGAATCTACCTTTGATCCTAAATTTTGTTCAATAAGCATCCATAATTTTGTTCTGGAACTAGCAGGTTTGGGTAATTCCTCATGCAAGAATACTTAAACAAACTATAACGAACTCATGAAGCCAATATATCTGGATGTGTTTTACTTCTTCTCTTCTTTTTTAGTGGTGCTTGGATTGGGCCTAGAGCTTTCCCCTAGAATATGTGTATTTCTATCTCATCATTCCATTCTCATTTAATTTGTTTCTTGGGGTTGTTTGTTTGTTTGCTTGTTTTATTTTGTTTTTACCAATTTTGCATGTAAAGAATCTGGCAGACTTACACTGTTGCCTCTCCTATCACAACATTTAAAGAAATCCTACCTAGTCAAGACTTGACAAGTGGTTAAGCTGGTGAGAAATGTTAAGAACCATTTCACTCATGTGACAGTTTATAAATTTTGCTATACAGTTAAGATTCACTGATAATGGTAACCAGACTTTGCTTGCATGGCAGTCACACTACTCATGGTATCTACATGACTTCTATCTCAGAGCTCTAAAAGAGGGGTTTTGAAATTCTTAAAGAAAAGCTATTTGTCACAATTAATTGTGGAAGTTCCCCGACTTTGCTTCTGTAGAAATACATTGGTCAGAGAATTCATGAAGCTAAGATCCAATTCAAAAGAAAGGAAATTAAATGTCCACTCCTTCTCTTGTAAGGAGAATGAGAAAAAAAATTAGTAGCTAGGATTGAACTACACAAGTGCAAATATTTTTTAGGGAAAGCAGACTTTTGGAGGGATTGTAAAGTGCTGGTTAATCCATTTTCAAAAATGGACTGAATTATTTAGAGCAGATTTTATGCACATCCTAACACCAAGCATTTACACATATTTCTAGTTTCATAAAACTAAGAATATTTTTCAAGACACACACTAAAATGATATCACTATTTAGTTTCAAAGAAAAATACATAGACACCTTTTAAAAGTTAAATTACTCAAATAGGTGTGACAGATTGAAACAGATTTTCAATCTTGAAACACTTGTCTTAAACTGAGACTTGGGTAATTTTAATCTCCACAGATAGAATGCACATTATAGGCCCTGCCTTGAATCTAGCAGTGATTGTCTCTAACGTGGCTCCATATCACATTACAATAATATAAGGAAGCTCCAGCTATGTGTTTCAATCTGAGACTGAAACCCACTAAAATAATAGAAGATGGATCATTACAGGTTGTTGTCAGAGAAATATGGAATAAACTTAACATCAATCCAAAAGATGGAAAAAAGAAAAAGGAATAACAGCTAAGAAAATAGATAACAAGGACAAACTGGAAAATATAAATGTGTATACACTGGTAGTATTTCAGCTCTAACTGATCTAAATTAAACCAGTGAAACTAAAACATAGCAAAGTGTAAAGCAGGGTTCCTTGTACTCCTAAACGAGCTTGTGACATCACCATTGTTCTGTGACTGGAGCCCTAGGGGATGCAGGCCTGAGGGCCGCTGGAGGAGTTCAGTGGAAGGGGGCCGAGGCCCACCGTCCCTCTGACTCTCCCTGGGACCGTTCTGCCTCTTCTGGTGCCTTTAACTTGTTACTCTGTTTACATTACATTTCCATTTTCCTAATCCATAAAATGAACGTAATAATAGCATAAATGGCATGTGTTTGGAGACAATTAAAGCAAGTTTTAAAAATAGGCTACCAGGTACCTAGTAATCTAACAATAGGGGGAAGAACCAAGTTATTTTTATCTCTACTATGTCTCTATATAAATGGTTTCAATGCTCAGCAGACATAAGTATAGCCTTAAATCTCCAGTTCACGATTTTGATTTATCTCTAATTGTCTAGAGACCCTTACCAAGGAATTTTTCTTCCTTTTTTCTAAATGTAGAATTCATATTGCTTTACCTTATAGGTTCTTTCATGCTTGCACTGGAATCATACTGCGACTGGGATTAATATACTTGGGTCACATTTTCTTTCCCTCAGTACCTTGAAGATAGTGTTTCATTGTTTTGTGTCTTTGTCACTGTGGAGAAGACTTTTTCCTGCTATCCCATGATATTCATTGGTCTCGTTGCCAAGAAAAGTTTCATCTTTTCCCTCAAGTTTCAGTAACTTAACTCTAGGTTATATTTAGTCTTTATACAAGGTACTGGCTTTTACAAAATTCTCATTAACAGGATCCACTTTAATTAATTCAATAATGTATCCTAATCATCTACAATGGTATCATTGAGCTTCAGACACCAATACCCTAATAGATTTATATAGTCTTTAATTTGTTAGAGAAAATAAGCTTTGTTCAATTTTCCGTCTTATTCTTTTCTAACTGCCAGTGGTTCCCTTTACTAACAACACTATGGTGACAATAGTATGTTTGTCCCTCTATATATTTGAGATATTAATGGCAATTCCTCAGGATTTTATCATTTTAACAGATGGCTCCTAGAGGAATAAGCTAATTTGAAGAATGGTGATTTCCTTTGCTTTCTTAGAAAAATCAATGAAATTAATCTGGTTTCATTTCTTTGCCTTGTATCTATGGTATGATGGAGTTTTATCTCTTACCTTATTTTGTTCTTCTAATGAAACTTTTAGTTTGTCTTGTTATTTGTCAATTATTTATTGGATCTGAGTGGATTTTGTTCATTTCATTAGGATTTGGAGAAAAGAATTTCTATTGTGAAATTTAAATCTGCCATTTTGCTTTTTTCTTTTTACTCTTAGGTACAGTTGAACAACAGTGCAATTATAGATAAATTCATCTGGAGTAGTAGTTAGAGGAGAAACATACATAGAGAATACTAGATGAGCATTAAAAACTTTCAAGAAGAAATCATTAAACTTAAAGGATTATAAAACTCTAAGTAAGAAGTAAAAATTGTGAAAAAGTTTATGATTTTATTATTAAATTGCAAATAAAAATACTAATATAGATTACTGGAATTTTGTAGTCATATGAAATTATTGTTTGTCATCACTCATCTTATAATTTTAGTAACTATATAAATCATTGTTTTCCAGTGGACACTGTTTATATGGAACAGGTGAATTTAATGTTTTCCTAAAGAGACAGGATTAATTTTTTTTCTGATGAAATTCGTATGCATTTTTCAGTACTGCAGAAAAGCAAGTTAGAGTACAAAGTAACCAACGCTGTAAAGAACATTTACATATCTTTAAAACTAAGATTATTAATGTTTAGAAGCCTCTTCAGGAAAAAAGATTCAAGAAATTATGAGGGGCTAAATTCTTCCTTACATGTGATCCTTGCCCCAAATTGGTACTCAGTATATATTTTGTTATAATTTTGGAAATGCTAATCATTCTTACAGTATTATAGTTAGTGTTACTAATTTGGGAAAATGTCAAACATGAAAACAATTAAAGGACTTGTTTTCTCTTTATTCATTTATTTACCATCATGAAGTGGTACATTTCTATTTCAACAGAGGAAACATATAGCTTGAAAATATTTTAGGATCTTAGAACTATAGGCCTAGCTGGACCCATAAAGTCCAAAATAACAAACTTTATTTTAGAGATACAAAGAATGTCAAATATATTAAGCCTTACATTTTCTTTGCATACAACTATAATAAAAATAAGACTCTAGGTAGAAAAGAATTAGCATACATACTTCCATTTTTTTTAAAAAACCATGACTTCTATTTTTAGACCCTACCATAGACTGCTGAGTAAATGTAATTTTTTTCAAAATTATGTAATAGTTTTACATTTTTGACAAAAATTATATCATTTCTGCAAAAATTAATAGGCAGTATTTCAAATATTTACCAAATACTTGGTCTCTAGCTTTCTAGGTGGCATACAGCTTCCCTTGAGCCTTATCAGCAATTAGCCCATGTGTAAAGCCAGAAGGAGGATCTTGGCATTGAGTTATAAAATTTTCACTCTATAGTATCCTGAAATCACTTTCAGTATTGGGCTTAGGAACTCTGTAGAAGAGGAGACCAAAGATGGGAAATTGAAAAATAAAATTTGTAAATAAGATATTGTTCTCAGAAATAACTCACTGCAGTAATTTTGAATGAGAGAATGGAATAGATGAGTTACAACCTGGTCAATTACCACTATGTTCAGAAAATATAGAAAAGTCTCAGTATTACAAGACAACATACAGTATTAACAAGCAGGAAATTATATTAAGACAAGTGTGAGCAGATGGCTCCTAAATTTCTACTGAATCTTGATTATAAACATACCAGTAGTTCATTAGAAGAGAGCTTCCAAAATGATTGCATAGACACTCTTTAATAATGGTACTAAAAAAATACAGAGATTAAAAACTACTATAAAAGTAGTAATAATTTTGATTATAACAATAAATCTGAGAGTGAGGTAAAATACAAACCTTTTCTGAGCTCAGATTTCAGGAAAGAGGCTTCAGAGAAAGATTCAAAGTGAATCGTCCCACATTCTGTCTCCTTTTGTGTTGAAATTAAAGCAGCAGAACTATAATGGATTGCTGGCACCAACACACAAATATCTCTTTTCTGTAGATTATTATGGAAATATTCCTTTATATGTCAGTTTTTCTGAACTGCATTGAAAGCCTTCCCTGCTTCCTTACTGTTGAATTTCCGTTCTCTATTAATGCTGTGCATATCATACTTAAGCCACTTAACCAGTCAATATTCCACAGCTCCACAAAGTCAAGGACTTATAACATCCTTGAATCTCCTCTTACTGCTGGAAGTAGATAATATTGAAATTATTTCTTTTTGTTTCAATGTATTAATTATGCTCTTCTCTTTGGATTCATAAGTTAACCGAAAGAACAAATTTACATTCAAACTAGCAAAGCTCAGGGTATAAAGACTACTCACTCATAGACTATCATTCCTCCTTTTCATAATTCATATGTGTCTGATATATACAGCTATACTATTTCCTCGTGTACCTCTCTGCCAGTCATCATTTCTAATGCAAAGGTTAAATATTCTGTTTTTCCAGCTCAGACAGTAAAATGCCTTAATCTACTCCTCTTACTCTGAATATATAACACAGTGATTCTTCCAGTATATGTAATAGTGACTTCTCCCTGTAAATGTATCATTTGCCCTCCTTTCATAATGATAAGCAATTTTAAGTATAGTACTTCTGTGACAAAATATTGTTTTCTATTTCGTTCAGTTAATTTAATACATTGCTTATAATCTCATGTAATACCAGATGAACCGCCGAGTGGCGTGTGAGCATCCACAGAACCAAGGACCTTGTAGATCACCACTCTCCATACGTCAACCAGTGGGAAGAATGGCACTACAGATTGTTGATAAAACAAGTAATTTTTGATGATCTCCAACTCAGCAACACAGAGAAGCTAAAGGGTGTATCCTTATTTTATAACTTGAGACCTAATTTTATTACATCAAATAACTAAAGAGATAAAAATAACAGAACAGGGCCGAAGGGTTAGCTCAGTGGTTCCGGCGCCTGCCTCGCAAGTGCAAGGACCTGAGTTCGATCCCGATAACCACATAGAATGCTGGGCGTGGAGACACGCCCACCAACAATCGACACCGCATACCACAGTGCCGGGCGTGGTGGCTCACGCCTGTCATCCCAGCACTCGGGAGGCAGGGACAGGAGGATTGCTGAGTTCGCGGCGGCTTGCCTGGGCACCATAGTGAGCTCAGGGCCAGCCTGAACTACAAAGCGAGACTCTGTCTCAAAAAAAGCAAAACAACAACAACAACAACAAAAAAAAAAAAAAAAAAACAGAACACTTTAAAGGAAGACAAATATGCAAATATGTTTGGTTTATGTACCAAAACTAGAGTATATGACTAGTTATTTAAGTACTACATAACACCTAATACAATCTGGGCGTCTCTCATCGCTGTTCTCACTGAATTCTCAGAGCTGTTTTTGCTCCTTGCTTGAGGCTTGGGGGTAGTGAGCCTTCCCAGTAGTGTTGCTGCTCTGGGCACAAATTTAACCACCACAGAAATAAAATCAAACCTCATTTCTGAAAGACTACTGATAGTCTTAATAGTTACAGAGAGGCTGCATAAACATAGCAAATATTATTTATACTTTATCAGTAAACCCTAATACCTCACCTTTGTGCATTAATATCACAGAATATGCTTAATGTAAACACTGCTGATCTCTAGTAGAAAACCTTTTGTTTTCGAGCTGTATGATCAAATTCAAGCTTTAGAGGGTATAACAAAGTACTGGGCTTAGTGTGTCCAACAAAAGTGACACCAGTTACAGAAAGGGATTTGTTTTTTCCAAGTTCACAATTTCCCTATCCCTTGGGTACAATAAGTACAATAAAAAATCTACATTCTTCCACATTCTTCCATAGTCCAATGAACCACTAATTTTCCATGATGACATCTTCCTCAACAATTTCTTCCTCTTTTCTAACTTCATTTTTTTACCATTGTTTTCCCTATGGACTTTGTTGTAGACTAAGAGCAATTACGAAACCCTTTCTGACATTCTGATTGGTGAGAGCCAATCTCCTAAGGGTGAGTGGAACTTGGGTATAATTGTTTGGGTATTTGTGAATGAAACTTTTTATAACTCATGAAGACAATAAAATAAAGATTATTAGTTATTTCATCTAAATGCTTGAATTTGCTTGAGTAATTTTCTTCTTTGGCTACTGGCATGGATAAAGGTCACAGAGTCTAACTAGAGCTACAAAAGTGGCTGAGAATTGAGGTAATGGGCAAGAGTTCACTGTACAAATGTGTACGAATAAAGGTATCAATGGCTAGTAGGGAAAATACAAAATGGAATGGGGCATCTCTCATGATGCTGTTGGATCGATGTAGTTGTCTGAATATTCTTCCATTAAGAGCATAAGGATGAGCAAAAGTATGTGGTATCTGTGATAATTTAGTCCAGCCATGGAGTGTAACTGCCAAGGAAAAATAGGCATACTTAAAGAAGATTTTAAGGTTTTTATTAATGTGTCTGGTTTTCCATTTCAGCCTCGGAAAGTGAAGCGATAAGAGGAAATTACAAGAGTGCCTCTAAATATTTACCTTACCCACAGTATGTTCATGAATTATAAACTATGAGTTGGTCTATTTAAATTTCAGAGGGAACATTCTAAAGCAAATAGTTTTTATGGCAAAGTAAAGTTTTAATATTATCTGTGGCTTTGATTTTTTTGAGGTAAGGAGAATGAGTATTGTGGATTAAACCCAGGATCTTAGGCTGAGCTGTAGCTCCAGCTCTTTTACTTATCTCTTTGTCTTGATACAGGGTTTCTCTAAATCACTGGGCTGAAATTTCTTGGCTTAAGTTGTCCTTCTTCCTCAGACCCTCAGTGTTCTGGGATTAAGATGTGAGACACCATTTCTGGCTGGCTTGGATTTTTAAAACATACAGACAAGTTTTTAAAGATTAAATCAGAGAATAGAGTATAAGGATTTTTAATAACAAATTAAAATGTAAAATTTTTTAAAATGAGAAATTTTCCTTAATTTAAGGAAATATGAAGCTAAAAAGGGTAAATTGCAAAATGTGGATTTAAGAGGAGACAAAATACATTAGAGAAGAGAAAGAAAATACTTAAATTTTAAGATAATGAAAGTGTAAGAATGCCTCTAAATTAAAAACAGAACAGTGAGATTTTTTAAAAAATGGATATAGGTAATTTAGAGAACTTACAAATGCACTTCCACAAAAGAAAGCACATTTGTTTAAATGTCATTTGGGTGTTCTTTTTGTTGTAAATGGCTGCTTGGTGGTATTCACAAATACTTGATCTCTCGCTAAAGTGGTGCCTCTCATGGGAAAATGTTTAATTTACTTTCAAATCAACTCCCTTCAGGATAGTTGTTTATCTCCTATTTTCTTTCCCCAAAAGATAGCTCAGTTTGGGTGGCTATTTTTGCTAAATTACACATCTCCTTAGGCATTGCTTGTTTATTTCTAAATGGTCTTTCTCTAGGGTGATGTATGGAGCATTTGCTTTGTCTATACTAAAGGAAAACTATGTTTTATTAATGAATACCACATGCTAGCCTGAAAAAATCCACCACAAAATAATAGATTTTTGGAATTTTTACATAGGATACTTTTTGTAACTTGAGTCTGTAGCACTTAGCTTTTAAACTTAGTCATATTGTTCTTTAGGAAAACAAAAATCAATTCTCTACATTCAAGGCAGTCAGAATTGTTTACATACTAGAGAAAACAGTACTCTGCAGAGAAAAGAGATCTTCTATAAAAATAATTTTAAATGCTGATAAGATCACACTGAAAAGGGCTGTTTACAAGTATACAAGTAAATTTAAAAAAGAAATCGAAAAGCCACATCTAAAAAAGGGTCCAAATGACTTAGACAACTTCATTTTATAAAGAAGTCATTCCATTAGGAAAATCACTTGCAGTAAACCAAAATATGGACAACAGTATAACTGTATTATGCAACTGAGTAGGTGATTTAGTCTAAATTTCCTGAATTTATTATGTATTCTAATACTATTTTCTCCTAAAAAGTGAAATAAAATAAAATGTAATGATGGGATATCTGCCATCCATTGGATTCACTTCTAAAATGGTTTCCTTATACCTGAATGATTGATTTTCAAGTAATGTAGGCACTTTTTAATCTTTTTTTTTTTTTTTTTTTTTTTTTTTTTTTTTTTTTTTTTTTTTTTTTTTTTTTTTTTTTTTTTTTTTTTTTTTGCTTTTTGAGACAGGGTCTCACTTTGTAGTTCAGGCTGGCCCTGAGCTCACTATTAATCTTTATTTTTTTTAACCCTGAAGCGTAATTGACATTTATTTCTAAAATGTACTCTGAACAGCTAATTTCAACTTAATATTTAAGGTTGCCTTGACCAAAAAATCTAAAATAAAATTAAAAGCTACTGGGCCAGAGTTTAGCTCAGTGGTTCCAGCACTAACCTGCCATGTGCAAGGTCCCTGGTTTGATTCCAGGTAATCACATACGACAATACTGGGTGTGGTACCTCACACCCACCAGCATTCAGTACCACATACCACAGTGCCAGTAATCCTAGCACTCAGGAGGCAGAAGCAGGAGGATTGCAGAGTTCAAAGTTTGCCTAGGCTACAATAGTGAGCTCAGGGCCAGCCTGAACTACAAAGAAAAACCCTGTTTCAAAAAAAAAAAAAAAAAAAGCTACTGTTGTCACTTAATGTTCATTTATTGGTCAAGTTTTATCACTTACATTCTTTTCTTCAAGTCTCTTTTTTTTAACTATTAAAACAACTTCCCAGAATATCCTGTCATTCTTTGCTGCAAATAAATATATTTCAATTCTAGTGATCATCAGAAAGCTACCTCAAAAAGCCGAGCAAATCTGATGAATACAGAAAATACTTATTGTCTGCACAAGAATTTTCTTAAATATTATTTCACAAAATACTAAACAGAAATCAATTTTCACAATTAAAAAATAAACATACATTCAAAGAGACAACAGAACTTCCTTTATACAATGTAACTAATAGTAAAAAAGGTGATATTTAAATTTTGACTACATTGATAACCATAGATTCAGAACCAGCAATGTCATTGTATGTCTCATCCAGACTCCCTACACATCTGTTATAAGTGGAAGCTTTTAGTTGTCCCTTTGTAATGAAACTCCATGCTAGGCTTTTATTTAGGAATGTGAGACATATTGTCAGTATACTGCTAAGTTTGAAAATCCCTTTTGGGACCATTGTGTTGAAGTTCACATAGAATCCTCAGTAACTATATTGACACAGAAAATGAGGGTTGAAAGTGCAATCTGGCCCAAGTCTTTTTTTTTTTTTTTTTTTCTTGAGACAGGGTCTCGCTTTGTAGTTCAGGCTGGGCCTGAGCTCACTATGTAGCTCAGGCAAGCCTCAAACTCAGCAATCCTCCTTCTTCCGCCTCCCGAGTGCTAGGATTACAGGGTTGAGCCTCCAAACCTGGCATTTGTGGTACATGGTACTAACTGCCGGTGGGCATGGTCACCACACCCGGTATTGTTGTATGTGGCTTCCTGGGATTGAACCAGGGTCCTTGCGCTAGCTAGGCAGGTGCTGGAACCATTGAGTTAAATCTCTGGCCTTCTTTTCTTCTTTAAATGAGAATGATCTTTACTTCAGTTCTCAATAATTTGACTTCATTATAATGGAGACCTCAACAGAATAGCCTTATTTGCCACAATGTTATCAACATTTTCACCATCATTTATACACATCTATAAATGTCAGAAATGGGGAAGTTAATGAAGGGTAGAAGCTTGTCTCTGTCACAGTACTAGACTACCCATCTGCTCTGTATTGACATCAGGAAGAGTAACATGGCAAGTCAGAGAAAGCAAGCCAACTTGGGTCTCTCCTCATTATAAACCCACTGATGTCATTACAGGGAACTCTAATAATTTCATCTACTATTTATCACATTCTATAAGCTCCCAAATATAATATATAGATATATAATTAAAGACCATTAATATATAAATCTGTGAATTAGGTTTTAATACAACAATTTTGAAAAACACATTCAAACCACCACTGATAGCCTGTGCATACAATGAAGTAGGGGATGTGTTAGAAATCTGTGCTTTCTGCCCAACTTCATTATAAAACTAAAAATTCTCTAAAATATAAAAACTATATGAAAGTTGGGGAAAATTGTTATTAGATCAAAAGTAGTATAATGAAGGTAGGCACATATTTTGATATTTTTGTCCCACAGTCAGAACACAACTCTCTTCAAGACCCCACACTCACAGAAGGTAAATATGTAATATGTTCTTATCCATATAACACAAAAATTTGTAATACCAAAGACGTTATCAATTAAGGAAAGAGAAATTGACAGTAAAGAAAACAGATCCACATGGCTTTATTGGTAAACTTTACAAGCTTTAAAAAATATATATAGTAACAGGTCTATACTAATTCTTTCAAGAAATAAAATGGGAGAAAACACTTTATAAAGGGCCTTGTGACAAAAATCAGATGAGGACATTATAGTAAAAATTAATAATATTACTACCCGGTATGATGCTTTATGAATGTTATTCCAAGAATGTGAGGCTAATTGAACATTTTAAAATTATACAGTGTACTTTCATATATTTAACAGGAAACTACATTTTAAGTGAAAATTTTCTATGTTCATCTCAGTAGGTTTTTTAAGGAGAAACACTTGATAAAATCCAACATCCATTCATGATAAAAGCGCAAACAAAAACTCCTAGCATGCTATGAATTGATATTATCTTCTTCAAACCAATATAGAACACCTTTGAAAAATCTACACTTACTCCTTTATCGTATTTATCTTTTTCATTGGGGGTTTATTTGGCTTACATACAAATCATAGAGGTTCCAGTCTACAATTATTGGACTCCAAGGGAGGAATGACAACAGACCTCACCAAGAAACAAGGTGGCACCTGCAGATAGCAAGGACAACAAAGGAGAGACTTCACCTTGTCTCTCTGCCTCTTCTGTCCCACCCAGACTACTGGGATTAGGGTTGGATCAAGCCTCTCACTCATGTGTGGTGGTTTGGTCATCTCCTGACCTTAATCTGAGCATCATACACTCCGAATTGAGCAACCTTTGACCGAATAAGGCTTCGGGGGAGATCCAGATCCCAATCACAACATTCCACCCATGGCCGCAAAAGACACATGCATTCCTTTATACACAAGGCACTGAGTCTATCTCTAAGAGTTGCTGAAGTCCTAACAGCTACGGCATTGCTGAAAAGTCCAAATCCAAAACCTCCTCTGATGTTTAAAACAAACTGTTAGCTTCAAGCCCTTGTACAGATGCAAAGAAAGTTAGACACTTTCAACATGCAATGGCGTAAATAGACATTTCCATTAGTAAAGGTACAAGCAAGAGGAAACAAAGGAATGGGACAAAAGCAAGTCAAAATCCAGTGGGGCACACTTTAAATCCCACAGTTCCACTTCCAGCATCTGTGACAATCTGTAGCAAGTTGTGAACTCCAAAGAGCTGAGGTGGCTCCACTCCCGTAGCATTTCTAGTGGCTGTAGCCCCCATGGCTTCTCTCCTGGGCTGGTTCCACTCTCTCCTTGAAGTTCTCCTCAGATGATCCCTGCGCTGCTTCTCTGAACTTCTAGGATCTCTACTGCATCTTTGGTTTCACACTTACATCTCCATTTACTACCCTCTCAGGGCCACACTCTCTGGCCTCCCAGACCTTCTGAAGTCTTGGTGGAAGCTTTCCTGACCCCACAGTTCTTGCATTCAGCATGTGCCTAAAACCAGTGATGATGCTGAGATCTGCCAGCAGGAACAGTGGCAGCCAGTTTTCCATTTTTCCTAGCTGTAGGGGTCCAGTGCCTATGAACCAAATCCTGGGGAACAACTGCCCTAAGCCGCCATTTTAGAACAACTTCCCTAGACTTCTGCCATTTTGGAAAAACTTCTCCAAACTACGGCCATTTTGAAACAACTTCCTTAGACTGCCACCATTTTGGAATAACTTCTTTAAACCACCTCCATCTGGGAACAACTTCCCTAGTGGTTCATCACACTTAGGGACATAGGACACAGCTGCCATTCTGAAAGATGGTGAGGCTGCCACCATTCTGGAGTATGATCCTCTTGGGTATTCTTCTCAAAGCAACATCTTTTACCTTTACAACTTTGAGAATGCAAAGACTGGAGTCCTGCTGCTTCTTCTGTTCTCAGGCCATCCTTCTTAGTCTCCTCTTCATTCTCAGAAATCACAATCTCTTCCATTCTGTCTTTACTGGAGCTTCCTTTCTGGCCAAACGCAAAACATTTTAAGTCACATTGCTTGGATCTTTGCTCTTGATTCTCAACAAAGATTGGTCTAAAAGCTCTCAGCAGTAGCCATGCCATCTTTTTAACATAAAACTGTCTTGAAATTTTATCTACAAAATTAATGGTTAAATTCAATGTTTAAATTTGACCTATAAAAATTTTAAATTTTGGGCCAGGGATTTAGCTTAAGTAATACCACACCTACCTTGGAAGTGCAAGGGCCCAGTTGTACTCCCCAGTGCCCCCCCAAAATTAGGTTTTTCATTCAGATGAACTATGCAAAAAATGAAGACGACTCAAACTAAATCCCCATTACTGCAAAAAAGAAAGAGGAAGACAAGCAGGCCAACAAGGAGAAGGAGAATGCAAGTCAGAGTGGTAGAAAATATTAGTAAAAAACACAGGTCTGGTAAATGATTTGTATGCAAGACATTTGAAAAACTCTTGCAATTCATTAGTAAAACAAATTTCCTTATTTTAAAATGGACAGATGATTTAATTGGTCACTTTAACAAAGAAAATATACAAATGACCCGTAAATATGTACAAAATGATAAACGTTATTAGTCACTAGCAAAATGATTACAAAGTAAGAAAAGAGCCTGTGATTGATTTTGAATTGAAGCATGCACTTATCACCTGGCAGATATTTACTTGGTCTCCTGCAACGACTTAAGCTGAATACGTCCAGGGAGGAGGAGTTCCACAAGCTGGACAACATAGCAAGCTCAAAACCAGTTTGAACTATGTGGTGTGACCTTGTCTCAAAAAAATCTTATACACACACACACACACACACACACACACATGTTCTTTTGTTATGTATATATAAAGATCAATCAAAAACTAGTGAACATCAAATCTTATCAATTGATAAATTAAAAAATACTGATGTATCCATACAGTGGAAATTTAATCAGCAATAAAAAAGTATACAATTTATAAATAAATCACTAAAACATACTAATAAGACACAGAGTTATATTGTTGTATGATTTCATTGAGATTAAATTATGAGAAAAGTAATACTTTTTCATCAGACCGACTTTAGAGTTCATAGTTTGAGACAGGATATTGGAAATTAGCATTAGAAAACTTTTTGAGGTAATGGAAAGATTTTATGTTACAACTGCTGTGGTGGTACCCGTATTGAAATTTGCCAAACTGTCCTTTTTTAGTAGTAGTACTAGTAGTAGTAGTAGTAGTAGTAGTAGTAGTAATAGTAGTAAAAAGTGAATCAAGGACCTTTACACTGTGCTATAGATCCCCAGCCTTTATTTATTTGTTTTGAGACAGGATTTTTGTAAGTTGTCTATCACCCAGAATGGCTTGAATTGTAATCATCCTGCCTAACCTCTCTGAGTCCTGAGATTATAGAAGTGTGCTACCCTGCCCAGCTCCAAATCATATTCTAAAAACTATTAAAGTTTATTTTCATCAATAAAACTGAATAACCATGAATATATTTATTATAATAAAAATTATTAAAATAATGTAGTCTAGTTTCCTACTGAAAAGACAAGGTATCACATTTTAGAACTGATGGTCAGGCTGGTAAATTAGCCTAGAGGAATCATCCAAAGTGACAGTGAGAACTGCAATGTCTCTGGGGATCACAGGCCATTCATGTGACAGGTATTTGGCACAGGACCAAGAGGCAGGGGAGACACTGGTCCTACAGGCTGCAGCTCCTCCTACCTGTGTGTTCAAGGCTCAACCTAGAGCCCAGGGGTGCTTCTGCCTGACCTGAAGTGATGGACCTCGATCCTCCATAGAATCTCCATAATCTCTCCCTGTATGAATCCATATTCCTCTCTACACTGATACATATTACTTTGTTGCTCTCACACACTATGTCTTTTTTTCCCTTTATCTTGAGTTGTGTCTTATCTTAGATGAAATAATAATTACTTTTCCACATTTTAACAAAGCACACTTACACACAAAATAAGTAAGAATTACCTGTAATTATGCCAACAGCTGGTGGTCAACAGCTCTAATAAGACTGAGGCAAGAGGATTATTGAGAGTTTCAAGGCAGCCTGGGCTACCTAATGAGTTTAAGGCCAACTGGAACTACATAGTGAAACCCTATCTCAAACTAATATTACCCATAACCCTTGTAGATAATACATGATATTTTTTTTCTTTCTGATGGGAATAAAAAATAGAACTTATTTATTGGTGCAAACACACAGTGTGTACCAGAGGCGGGTTATGAATTCAGCCCCATTTCCTGGGCTGATTCCTCACTCCTCAGTCACTCATGCCGATACTGCATTTGAAACAGCTGCTTCTGAGCCTCCTCCCCGAAGAGCTGCTCTTATCTAGTCTCCACTCTTCTGGTTGGAAAATGTTTCTGACAGTGACCTTTGGTGCTATCTGTCTAGTAGGAAGTATATGATATGAGAAACCTGAAAGAATGAATCTTCAAAATTGCTTTTCAAGGCTAGTGACAAGCAAGAAAAGCTGTGGGTTTCTGCTCACCACTCCTCAGATACAGACTATCCTGAGTTTCTTCCATCTTAAAACTAGCTCTAAAGAGAATCACAGCTGTCATCAGTAAAGTAACTACGGGACCCACTCACTGACTATGTACAGAGGAGGAATAAGAACTTCCAGATAGTGTAACTCACTCTTTTGAAAAGGTTGGTTATAAAATGAACAATGTACATGGACTGAAATACTGTTAAAATGTATTTAATGCCCTCAAATAAAATTCAATAGATCTTCCACTACTCTCAGAGAATTTTAGCTTATTGAATCCCCTCATGTGATGTATTGTCAAATGTTAATTTTGTCTATTGTAAAGGGTATATTGTAGTAGATTTCTTTGTTACCACATTTTCTTGGTCAAGAAATTATGTGATGCACACAGTGCTGTTTCTAAACACAAGAGCTTAAATTCAATACTAAATTTCTTTTTAAAAGTCTTATAGGATCTATTTTCTTGCTGGACCAATCATTATTAATGTAAGTTATCAGTGAACTTCAGATGTACAATTATTATTTAATATTTTTAGTTTGTGATGTATGATGAAAAAATAGAGAGATTGCCAAAACTGTTTTCAATGTACTACTGTAAATGATGCTTTGCCATGAACCCTCCCTCAGAATACCTACTTTTGAACATATTTATCTTGCCGTTTTTGTCACTTTCTGAAACATTTTTGGCAGGACTTTTTCCTATCTTTAGTGTGCTGCACCAATTACCCAAACATATTAAGAGTATTTACTTTTCATGATCATTTTGACTTTGGGGAAGAATCAGAAGCCACACAGGGTTGGATATTGTGGATAAGGTGAAGGAACATATTATTTTTATGAGTTTGTCTTTCTAGTGGATGGCATTTGGCAGCAGCATTCACTGTGTTATTTATTACAGCTTAGAAAGACACTCCCTTCCAAAGATATTTCCAGAACTGCTTCAGAAAGTGGCAAGAAAAATGGGACAAGTATGCTTAAAGTGTGTGTTCTGGGGGGAGATTACAGGGGGATTAATGTAATGTGTCTTTTAGCGTAATAAATTCTCTTTATTTAGACATTTGCCTATATTTTTACCACTTTAAATATAATGAATAACATGTAAGGTAAATTTTATTTTACTGTGTAACTCAAATATATGCATTTCATTTTAATATTCTTTCATTTTTATCAGTGTGCATAACTCACTTTTTAACATGTCTTCTAGAAAGTATTTTTTTCATTTATACCTATGTACATATATATTAACAATCAGGGAAAATATTTCTGCATTAATGATTCTATATCAATATTCATTTAACATTCTTAATACTTCATTTACTTCTATATTAAAACTCCTCAAACTACTTGAGTTTTGATTAATTTCATGTTAATGCTACAAAATAATCCCTTGCATCCAATTGTTCCTTTATCTTTTTTCTTTCTTTAAAATTTAATTTAATTTGTTGGCACATTTTATGTATACACATCACAATTACACTCCACATTGAGAATTTGTACCAGTATATGGCATAACCTAATTCTCATTTTTCCCCTTTTCTACACTCCTACAATCCCCTGCTCCTATATACACAACTGTTGTTTCCCTTTTCTTTTTTACTGTTTGGCATTTTTATGTTATTTCATATCTGGGGTACACAAAGAACAATGAGCCTGAAATGGAAAAGGCCATAGAAATTTTTTCAAGCTTTTAAATAAAAAGAAATGCAGCTCTTTTAAGTATAAAAATCATAGTGATTAAGAAAGAAAGGTACTGAAGATTATGTGCATCCAACAGACAAGATGTAGCCCTGCAAATTAGAGGCTTGAGTAAATAGACATTGAGACAACATTTTTTCAAGAATAAAGCAGAAATTCGTTCATGATTCTTGACAGTACTATCCTAAAGGAGGTCTTCAAAAATGAATTAGTGATCTCTTTTTTCTTTCTAATGATAGAGTATCACTTCATATAACTTCATTATTGACCCTTTCTAACTCATAGCCTAAGGAAGAAACTATACCCCTTGACTTACAAGGTACAGGCAACTGTACTTTCCACACTTCAAGTAGCTTCACTAGGTCATTTTGATAGGCATTATTGATCTCCTTTGATTACGTTGCATGTTGCCATTCATTTCAGTGGCTGAAGTCCTTTATTTTGTTACTCTGAATTGTTAACATATATTTGAAGTCATTTTCTCCTGAAATCAAATGCAGAATGCTATTTAATATATTGTCCGTTGAGATCAACTACTTCAAAATATTATATGCAATTGCCTTTTTTCTCCACTTTTGGGATGCTGCTCCAGATTATTTGCCAAGAAAAAGGTATATGAGGCAGAAAATGGGACCTACTTGTGGCTTTTTAGAGTTTCAAAGAACAAGCTTTACAAGAGAATAACGTGGGCAAGACTGCAGAGAAATGGTGAACAGCAAAAACCTGGAGCAGACACCTCTACAGAGATCCTGACTGGCTGACATGGCCTTTGCGAGATGCCACCAGTCTGGGCCCCTGATAACTACCACAAGGCAGGCAGTGTGACCTGGTGTCCCTTCCCCCAGCAACAACCTTCAGGATTGCAGAGCTGTGAGTCCTCAGGAGCCAGTGAGCCTCACAGATGAGAGAATCAGTACTTCTGTTCAAAAGGGAAACCTGGCCCTTTTCACAGCTCTACCTGTGAGTCAAGCACTCTTCGCTGAACCATCTAGTGCCCTTGTGCCGCGCTCCCTCTACCCAGCACTGCGGTCCCTGCTTAACATGAGGGGCTCAGTGTGCTTTGTGTGGAACCCCTAGTCTCAGGTCCTACCTGAGGGGCACCTAGGAGCAGATTCATTTCCCCGTTTACTGTTATCTCGGTCCCTGTCAAGAAAATTTCACCCATCTTTCAAATGACCTGGCCTTTGTTTTGATCAAAATTCATCTAGTTAAGTTATATTTGGAAAAAAAAAAAGGCTCAAGTCCACAAGAAATTCTGAAAAAATATTATGCTGAGAAAGTCACTTTAAAAACATAGGAGTACATTTATGATATAAGGAACTTTGTGAAAGAATATAGGATTACAGTTTAAAAATTAAAAACAATAAAGGTTCAAAAAAACACAAAATCTACCCTTTATCTGGGTAATGAAATAAAGTAATTCTCCATAATATAAATTTTTTCTTTAATGGCATCTTATCAGAATTCTATTTAATGTTTTTTTTTCCTTTCAGAAAAGGAGAAACACACAGCAGTACCACAGGTATATTACTGAACTCTTAAAAAGAAACAGATTCCTTACTATGCTATATATAACTAATGAAAATTATTTCAGAATGGCTTTGTGTGTTTTTTGTGTGTGTGTCTGATGTGTATGGTTTTGTTTCACTTTGATTTTTGCCAACTCATCAATCTCCAAATAAGTTCAACGACTATATCTGCATGGTATGTTCCCTAATGCTTATCACAGACAAAAAAAAAAAATTCACATTTTGCATTTCTTTCTACCTAGGTTTTTTTTCTGTGTGTGTTTTTTGTCCAGTAGAATTTGTCAAATTCTGGTTTGTGCTATTTATATCTTTGCAATGTTATTTAAACTGTTTTTCCCTATTGTTCATATTCTCTTTATCCATGTACACATAAAGGCTTGATTAGATCTAGGTTCAAGTTCAGTGTTTCTCTCTTTTAATAAGTAGTGAGAAATTTGTAGAGAAAATGGAATTTGCTTTAACATTTCAACAAAAATAGAAGAGGAAAGAAATAAATACAAGAGATAAGATTGATAATTTGTTGTATCTGAACAATTAGTTCAAGGAGGTTAACTGATAAAACTTTTTCTATGTTGGTGTATTCTTAAATGAAGTTATAATTACACACTTTAAAAACAGAACAATAGTCCATTAGGAAAACTGGGATGCTTACATTTTAAGGAAATAATGGAGATGATTACATGGGAAGAAAAAAAAAAAACAGGGCAAGTCACCACAGAAGGCATCAAAATTTACTTAAATACTCACAGGTCACAGGAGTGTTTTAGGCCTAAGCTCAGTCTTCATTTCACTTAGGGAAAATAAATTCTGTGCTTGTGTCATTAATGTCACACGTACACCATAGGAGATTTGTGATAGCTGACCATGGTGACAACTGGAGCAAGAGCGCCTAGCAGTATAGCTGAGCAGAGCACTGGGCATGTCTGGGTGGCCGACTTGCAGCAAAAGGAAGACCCACACTGGACATGGGTGACACAGCAAATAGACTTGAAGCCCCCATAAAATAAAAACGAAAGCTGCCCTCTGGCTTCCCTCGCGGTGCTCCTGTCTTTGTCGTGGCCTTTGTTCAGATTTCCAGTGCAGACTCCTCTGCCTTCCAGTGCTGATCATTTGGTTTCTAAGAACGCGCAATGTGCTCTGCAGCGAGCCCTAGCCCTTCGGCTTTTGACTGAGGCCCCAGCTCCCACGCAGCGCACAGACACCCTTATGCGTTCTCCCACCCTGATTCTATAGGCAGCCATTCTAGGCCTACTTTTTACTCTTCATACAACACACACACACACACACACACACACCATATGCACACTATTAAATCTTTTCCACTACTGAAACCTAACTCATACAAGATTATAGAAATACATCAGTAAACCAGTAGCAGGACATAATGTAAATAAAATAGAATACATTTAAAAGCTAAAAGACTATTTAAAACCTAATTTTCTTTTTTCTAAATCATATAAGATCTATTCTCTTTGTGCACCAAGCAGAACATTATGAACATAAAATATCCCAGAAAATTAGATGACATTTGTTATTTAATAGTTTAATTTAAGATGTGATGCAAAAATGCTATAAATGCTTAATTTTTTAACTTATTACATTAAAAGATTTATCACTGTTAGTCAACCTCAAAGTATTCCTTTGAATGTGCTTTTGTGTTAGCCCTTCATTCTGGCCATATTCTGCAACAGCTCTGATAGTCTTCTCTCTTGTCTTGCCAAAGTATGATAAAATATGGTGAATATCACCACATGGTATTATTCAACAGAAAGACAGATTCTGAAAATGATTAATGATACTCCTTATTCGCTGGGTCTTGTACCAGACAACTTCAGGCTTCCCACCAAAGTCAAAATGACCACAAAAGTAGATGGTACCTTGGTTCGTGAATTTCATTCTGTACACTACTCTGGTCACAATCAGACTGGATGAAAACTAAATCAAATTTCTTCTAAGATCAACACTGAATTTAACCACTAAATTTGATTTGAGTTCTCCTTCAAGTGCATTTGCTACCACAATCATGAAAAGAATTAATTTCATGAACTGAGATACCACTCTATATTTTTTTTTAGTTTATTTTTACCTTTACTGGCACACTGTATATATACACATTGTGATATATCACACTCAATATTGGGAATTTGTACTAGTATCTGACAATTTAATTCTCATTTTTCCCCATTCTTCTACCCACCCCACAACCCTCCACCCCCTAAATACATAAGCTCTGTTTCCTTTTTTATTACCATACCTTTTTTATTCCCTTTTTCCTTTACTCCTCATTACTCACCCCTCCAACACATTCCCTTTGAATAGTTTCTATTTCACAATATCCATTATACAATCTAGAACTTATTAACATCTTCAATTTCTCATACCAGGGAACAGATATGATATTTACACATCTGTGACCTATTTATTTCACTCAAGAGTATGTCCTGAAGGTATGTCCATTTGAGGATAAATGACCCAAACTTATCATTCTTTAAGGCAGAGTTTTTGTAGAAAAACCACATCTTTATCCAGTCTCCAGTTGATGGACCAGTTTATATGTTTTGAATAAATTCAGATCATCATGGTAGCCAGGACAGAAGTCTTCAAGAAACGCTTCAAAAAGTTGGAAGAACAATGATATAAGTGAGTTCAAAGACAGAGGGAGTATTCTGAAGGGGACAAATGGTGACGTATCTTATAATCATTTTGTAATTACTGTATAATTTAATCAGATCTCATACCTATATTAACAAATTCAGAAAATATTTCAGTAAAAAATATTAACCTATTTATATTTTGCTTCTCCCAATATTGTAATTCTCTATTAAACACATTGAAATTTTTAATGTGATCAGTGATATAATAATGATTTTAGAACTTCTTTCATTTTGCCACTCAAAAAGTCTTAATTCCTTGCCTGCTGGTGAACTGGTTGATTCTGATTGAATTTCTAGCTTTACTTACTGTGTATTTGCTGGATATATCATGGAATGTTTATCAACACAATATTTGGTATAATGAAATAGCTATATTTAGTAGAGGATAAAGAATCTTTGTAATGTTTAGAGAGCATTGTGAGAGAACATTTAATTACACAGTAAGTGGTCTAGCACAGGGCGTCCTCCTGGCTACATCTGCCAGAAAAGTGATTAATGACTAATAAACAACTGGATATTGTATGGAATACATTGCCTTTCATTATAGGATTACATCTGAAAATGTAGGCAGGAAATCAATTCTAATTTTATAAAATAACTTTACAACTAAACTTAATTTTATGTCTTAGTGTTACATTTATTAATTTGCATTGAAAGTAAAACTGGGATCCTTGTTAATGCACAGATCTTTCTTAATAAATATTTTTATGAATTGAGTTAATAGAAGCTCAGCAAAATACAGATATTAAAAAACTGTCTTCTGTTCAAATGCATCTTGCAAATGCATTGCAGTGTTAATAAAATGAAGGAGGGTTTTCTTCGGGTTTTTTTTTTTTTTTCGTTTTTTTGACACAGAGTCTTGCTTTAAAGTTCAGGCTGACCCTGAACTCACTAGGCAGCCCAGGATAGTGTCCAACTCATTGCAATGCTCCTGCCTCTGCCTCCTGAATGCTGGAATTACAGGCATGAGCCACCATGCCTGGTGCAGTTTCCTTTTTTAAAACTAGCAATGTTGATATGTTTAGGCAAATTGTTTAAGGAGAAGCAAAAACAGACAAAAATATGCTGGGTGATGCTATAATAGTTCTATCACAAAATTACTGTATATTGGATAAGGAAGATTAATATACCAGAAACAACCCAAATGCCTATCAACTGGATACTGGATAAAGAAGATGTGGCTTTTCTTTTTTTATAAAATGGAGTATCACTCTGCCTTAAAGAATGACAAGTCTGAGTCATTTATCCTCAAATGGACATACCTCAGGACATACTCAGAAGTGAAATAAATAGGTCACAGATGTCTAAATATTGTATCTGTTCTCTGGTATGAGAAATTGAAGATGTTAATAAGTTCTAGAATATATGATGGATATTGTGAAATAGAAAATATGCAAAGGGAAATGTGGAGGAGTGAATAATAAGAGGTAAATAAAAATGTGATGGTTATACAAAAAAGGGAAACAAAAGCTTATGTATGTAGGGGGTGGAGGGTTGTGGGTAGGGGAATGGGAAAAAATGAGAATTAAATTGTGTCATATACTGGTACAAATTCCCAATATTGAGTGTGATCACGATGTGTATATACAATGTACCAGTAAAGATAAAAATAAAAAAATAAAAAAGATGATAAGTTTAAGGTCTAAACAGGAATTACATGAGCCCTGATTAGAAATTTAGAAGTTTTGCTGATACTGGGATGAGGACAGGGGCACAGTGTTAAATAAAATGAAAAAAAAAATCAAGACAACAGACTTTTTTAAGACGATCAATGAGATAGTTGCGTGAAACATTTAAATACCTGAAGCATAATGAAGATTGATATAGGAGACATTGAAAATATATTTTGATATCCTAACATTAAAACCACCACAATACAACCAAATGGAAATACAGAAAATTTGTAACATGGAGAAGTGACATTTGACAAATGTGATATTCAGGAGTCATCTTAAGAATAGAAAAGAGACACTGGGAAAATATAATTAGCCAAATTTCCTTTCAACCCAGAAGACCTCTCTGGGTATGCACATGAAGAAGAAAACAATTTGAAGTCTAATAAATAATATGCCTACTTTGGCCAAGACCTGCCCACTACCTTTTTAATAATCTTTCTTTGGCAGCTAACTTCTTTCCTCTTGACTTCATGGACAGTGAACTTACCACTAAAATACAGGCAATATGTTGTACTTGACTTGTTCCTTTGCTGAACTGAATTCTGTTCTCTATAAAGTTACATTAAATTCTAATACCATATGAAGATTAAGGCTGAGGTAAAGGGGTCATACATCTATAAACAAGGTTTATCAAAGAAGGATTGCCAGTAAGGTTTCAAAAGCTACTAGACAGGAAAGAAAAGATTCCAACTGAAAGCCCCCAAATGAACCAACTCAGATGATATGCTTTTCTTGGATTTATAGTTTCCAGAACTTTGGGACAACAAATTTCTGTTTTCCAAGTCAGCAGTTCTCAACTTTTTTGGCAACAGAGATCAGTTTCATGGAAGATAAGATTCTCATGGATATAGGGTATGGATTTAGGATGGTTCACAGATCCCTTCCATGCACAATTCACATTAGGCTCGAGTTCTTATGAGAATCCACTGGTCTGACCAGAGGCAGAGTTCACACTGTAAGGGAGTGATAGAGACTAGCCCAAATTACACATGAAACTTAGATCAGTTGTCCCTCACCCCCTGCTGTATGCCTGGTTAGTTCATGGCCCATGGGATGGGGATCCTAGTTTAAGTCGCACAGGCTGTAATGGCGAATAGTCACTCTACATCAGATGGATAGCTTTGATGTAGTTCACAGTGTAATTTTAAATGACTTGGAAAAGAAACACAACAGCCAGTATCTTTCTTTTTCACCCTTCTTTATGCTTGCAGCTTTCCTTTATGTTCTTTGAGTGTTCTTGATTCCTGGCCAGTGTCATATCCCTCCATGAATATTGTGACAACTGTAGGACCTTAGGGATAATAAATCACTCTTAGATTTTGGTGGGCAGCCTGATATATGAAAGAAATGATGTAGTAAAAAGATTGTGTATAAATACATTAAAAGCATAAGTATCTTTAAAATTTCATATTCAGCTTTAAGTTTACACCAATGCTTATACAGTCTTTGTCATTTTTTGGACAATGAACTCAACTAATATCTTACTCTGTCATCACTGAGAGACCTGCAATTTAAAGAAGTTAATTTTGGCTCATATTTCCAGTCTATGCTTGGCTGGCTTGAAGGCAGAAACAAGATGGCAGAGAAGTACAGTGGAGGAGAAACAGCTGATTTGATGGCAGCAATGAAACATAGCAAGTAAAGTGAGGATCTAGGGAGGTAGATGAATCCACTGATAAGTCCAGCAACCCATGAGCCTGTCACCTTCCAAACACACAAGACTTTGGTGGGGGAGACCCCACATCTAAACCATAGCACATACACAAAACAGTCTAAAACCACATGGCTGGATACAGAAAGCAATATTCCTTTCCTCAAACTTTAAAACTTTGTAAGTGTCACTTGTGACCCTAAAAAAAGATGATTAAACTAGTGTCATTAAGGTGTGAAATTTACTGAGGCTGACCTTCCGAGGACGCTGTATTCCAATAATCAAGATTTCATTGGGGGTTACTCGCCATTCAGCACCATAATTTTAGCTGTTAGCTCTTGCTTTGGCTCCAGCAGACACCATTTATTTATTATTTATTTAATCTTTCCTCAAGGACTCCATCTACCAATCCTCTCAGAGTAGTAATTGCACAGATTTCTTCCTGGTTATTGGACGTCCCACCCATCTGTCTTTCTCTAGTAATTTTCTGTGTGTTGTCCTTTAGTGCCATTCTGCAGCTCCTCAGTGCTCCCTGGGGCCTGATATTCTGCTCCATAAAAGCATCTTCCGTATGTCCCTCCCTGATGCCCCCGGCATCACTGCATGCTCCACTGGCCCGCGGCTCACTCTGTCCTCACGCACTCACTGTTCTTCCAGCCCGTGCTCATGGCTGGTCGCCCACTTCATAATTAAGAGGGAGGCATTCCCAGACAATGTGCTCATTCACAAGATGCAGTTGCAAAACATGCCTGGCTCACGTATAGGATTTAGAGAAATCAGTCTTTTTAAAATATATAAAATGAACTGAAAGAATGAAATCAATTTCTAAGGAAAGAGGTTAGTAAATACATGCTTGATATTTTGTGTCAAGATTATTTTTTAAATTTATGACCAAATCAGGAAAACACCATTAAGAATAACTGATAAAAAGACATTCAATTTTATATTACAAAGAGGATAGTTTTAAAAAATAAGAAAAAGTTAATGTTCTAGATAATTTTATAAATAAGGAAAATATTGGAGTAGATTTTACATAGCAAAAGTGATAATAATAAGATAGAATAACCTCAAGATTACACTGAATGAAAAAACCACCAAATATATTCATTCTAAATGACAAGAACTGAAAGACAAGACGAACATAGCAGATTTTTTATTATCTGAGTTATTCAGTGCAAAAATACTCTGATTATTTTGTATCTATTTTCCTATTTGAAAGACATTTATATGAATACTATCAAGGCTCTTATTTTACTTTTCTTGGTTTACTGTAAATATTGCAGTAGGAGGTAGAATGTTATGGGAAGAAATTTTTTGCCTTTACTTGGTAACAAATCTGTTATGCTGTGATCATATCAGGAAATATGATAGTTCTAAGAATAAGAACTTCTCAACCAATCAAGTTATTGGGCCTTCTGAGCTAATTTTGAAGCTTGGCTTATTTCTTCTATTTGTCCTTTCTGTAAGAGAAAAGCATTGTCTAACTATACCATTAATTATGTGGCTATTTCCTCCTAAGGAAATGGCCTTTTTGCCCATATTGATACTGATTTGTTTCAGTCAATGAAACAGAGTATATGTAATACATCTCAGTTCTATTCATGACCCTAATTGTGCCCATGAAGTTTATTTTCTTTCATGGAAATTTCATCTTCCACCCCAGAGTCTATTTAACTATAAGATCCAAAATAATAGAATGTAGGAAAGATTCAGTCTGATCTGTATCTTGACATATAAGCTGCATCCTCTGACCTGTAGGCCTCAGAAGGAGAAATACTGCACAGCACAAGCCACTGAGATATTAGGAATGTTTCTTTCATACCACTACTGTAGCAGAAATCTTATTTCTACATTAATCACAGTGCTTTCTCTCCTAGCAAGCAGCTGATATAGGAATGAATGTATAGCACTGTGGTCCCAAGAAGGAGATGCACAGAAAGACACGTTTAAAGTAAGATTTTTCTTACTGAAAAATAAAAGGATAACCTCAGGAAATGATCTCCTTCGGTTGTTTCTGCATGGTCCTCTAGCAGTCATGATGGTCTTACTGCCATTAATAGGAAAACACGATTAAAGCTAATAAAAGAACCCACATCATTCATAATGTTGTACGGTTGAATTCATCAACTTATTTTGGAAATGTCATGAATCGGAGCTCTGTTACTTTCAACTGAATACATGACAACTGATGGAAAAGAGTAGTGTATTAGGCTGTTGTGGCTTGTGTTTAGCTGTTCCCCTAATGCTAAAGGCTGATGAGGGAGAACTTGCTTTTTCGGAGGTAGTTGAATCTGTAACGTGTGACAATGGGGTTAAAATATGTGATTATGATGTCATCACTCTATGAGAGTGGTGATTAGTTGGGCATTGCCTAATCCCAGTAGTCTGAGTAAGATAAAATGAGGAAAATAAACAAAGCTTGAACCCTGTTGTTGCCTTTGCTACCTTGTGTGTGCTATGTTGTTTCTCCTCTGTGAGGCCTGTTTTTCATCCCTGTCTTGACACCAGCCGACTATGGACTGAAGCCTCTATAAACAAATAAACCAAATAAACCTCTTCCCCTTTAGCTTTGATTATTGAGTATTTTGTCTCATCAATGACAGAACGGTAAATAATGCAAAAAATTGATACCAGAAAGGTAGGGTCATCGTTGTGACATTACCTTGCTGTGTGTCTCAAGAAACTTTGAAACAAGCTTGTGGAAAGAAGAGTTAAGAAAGATCCAGGGATGCTGGCTGCAGAAGAAATGCTGGAACACCTTAGGCTACTCTGTCCTGGAGATTCTGGTCAGAATTCAGGTATCCAGAAATCTGGTAAAGACCAGGCTCAGGAGGTTTCTGCGAGGAAGAAGGACAGCACTGGGTGCGGGACTCCAGAGGATGTGGCCATGCTTTGGCAGAGAGTTTGTCTGCATTTCGCTCATATCCTGAGGCTTTACCTGAGACTGAGATTATGGGAGGTGGACTAATTAATCTTGCTGAAGAAATTTCAAGCAAGTCAAGTATTGAAGCGGTGGCATGGCCACTGGTGGGGCTTTTAGCCACATTTATATTGAGAATCAAAGGCTGAAAGCCCAGCAGAATGATTCAAAAAACTTTTTTTTTCTAAGACAGGGTCTCCATTTGTAGTTCAGGCTGGCCATAAACTCACTCTGTAGCCCAGGCAAGCCTGGAACTCAGCTCTGCTCCTGTCTCTGCCTACCAAGTGCTGGGAATACAGGCGTGAGTCACCACGCCCAGCACTGTATGTGGTTTCTGGGGATCGAACTCAGGACCTTGTACTTGGGAGGCAGGCACCGGCACCACTGAGCTAAATCTCTGGCCCTCAAAACATTTTGAGATTGGCCAGAAAGGAAGCTCCTGTAAATCTGTGGGCTGCAAAGCTAGAGCAGAGGAGAATTTGTTGGCTAAGAAGGAACAGGAGGCTAGAAAAGATGGCCTGAGGGCATCGCAGGAAGCCGGAACCACTCTGCAGTCTTAGTGTTAGAAAGGTAAAAGATTTTACTTTGAAAAGAAAGTATCAGAGCACCGTGTTCCAGAAAGTCAGTGGCCTAGGGATGTTGTTCAGAAAGGGTGGTGGTTAAGGAAGTTGCCCCAGAAAGGGGGCCTAGGGGAGCTGTTCCTTAGGGTTTGGTTTGTGGCACTGGATTCCACAGCCAGGAGACAAGGCAGCCTGGTTACTGCTCCAGCAGGCAGCAGACCTGGTTATCATCCACGTGGCACTGGTTTTAGGTAATGCAAACTCCAAGAGCCGTGGAGTCAGGAAGGCTTCCACATAGACCCATAGGCCTGGGAGGCCAGCTGCTGTGCTCCTGAGGGGGCAGGTTTGAAGCTGTGAGTGTGAGGCCAGAGGTGCAGTGCAGACCCCAGAAGTCTGGAGAAGCTGAGAGCCTGGCTCAGGTGAGGAAAACTCCAGGGAGGAAGCAGAGCCAGCCCCAGAGAAAAATCACAACCAGCAGAAGTGACACAGGGTGAAGCTGCCCAAGTCCTTTGGGGTTCACAGTTTGCCACAGATTGTTTTGGATGCGAGAGATAGCATCTGAAATGGAATGTAATACTTGGCCTGCTGGATTTAGATCTTACATTGGCCCCATTCCTTTGCATTCTCCTGTTTGTACCTTTTGGAATGGGAAAGTTTGTCTTGTGCCAATGCATGTTGGAAGGGTTTGACTTTCTTTTCATTTGTACAGGGGCTCACAGCTAAGGGTTTGCCTCAAATCTCGGAGGAGACTTTGGTCTTGTAGTTTTCAGCACTGCTGAAACTATGAGGACTTTAGTATCTCTCAACTAAGTGCTTTTTTTGCATAAAGCAGTATATGCGAGTCTTTGGGGGAGCCAGTAATGGTATGTTATGGCTAGTGTTCAGCTGTCTCCCGAAACTTACTGTGGATGAGGTAGAGCTGTGTCACTCAGATTAAGGGCATGTGATGACTAAATCACTACCTGTGAATCATTGGTCTGGCTCCATCCTAATCCCTGTACTCTGAATAAAATAAAAAGACCAGAAAGATGCTGTTGAACTCTCTTGTTGCATTTGTTGCCTTGTGTGTGCCATGTGGTTTCTCCTCTGTGAGGCCCATTTTTCACCCCTCTCTTGGAGCCAGCAGACTATGGATTGAAACCACTATAAACTGGAAGCCAAATAAAGTGCTTCCCTTTTAACTTTGATTGTCAGGTATTTTGTCTCAGCAGCAACAACGGAAAAGTAAGTAAGACATAGGTACTTGCAGGAAAGCAAATGCAGGTACTATTCCTAAAAAAAACCTTTGGGGGTTGGCAAAGAACTTTATTTAAAGGGTAAAACAGTGAATATGTTAAATTCGGTAAAACAGATGACTTCTATCTCAATCTCTTCAATCCATAGTTGTACATTAATAAGTGGTATGATGTGTGACAAAACATTACTCACAAAATAAAAAATTCATGTGGCTGGACTTGATATGTAACATATAGCTTACTGACCCTTGAGCTAAGGGATGTCTTTAACTGTAAATTGTGGAGAGATTTTGTCTAAAAGAACAACTTAAATGGGCCATTATATAGATATAGCTTTTCCTCCAGAAAGAACATTATACTCAGTTGTCTATATTATAGTTTGTAGAACACATACAAGTATAACCATTAATGTCTTTTAAGCAGAAAATTCTTTGGCAGAATACACCATGTAATTCTGACACTATAAGAACTGTAGCTACTCTGAGACATTCTAAATTACTAAACAACTAGATCTTAGATTAAAAGTTAATGATGAAACTTTTTGATAAATCATGTTGGGTGGAAAGATAAAATTCTGTAGAAATAAAGAAACCACCAAGAACAAATAAATAAATGATCACATCAAAATAAACAAAAATCAAGCTGTACCCAGAGCTGGGACTGAAATACTGAAGGAATAAATGGTATGCAAGAAGGCCTGTGATCAGTAGCTCTCCTGAAACTAATGACAAACTGGGGCAGCAAGGCATATACAACTGTGCGTTCCCAATAAGGTGTCAGGATGTAAGTCTAAGCAGGACCAGACTCAATTTCTTCCTTGTACACATCTGGATTGAAGAGTAAGAGGTATGGCATTTAGAAACTACCAACTCCTCAACGGGAAGAATGCACTACTTAAAGCCAACATTTAGTACAGTTAAAGAAATAGTGAACATTATAGTTTAATGATAGACACTGAGTGATAGAGGAAAAAAAAAATCACAAAAGAACAGTGTCACTGTTATGTGGAATACAACACAGAATAAAGGTAAGATGATAAAAGGAGCCCAGAGAACGGGAACTCAATGGATGGCACTCACAATAGGCTATCCAGATGGACAAAATGAAATTGGGCCCTGCCTCACAATGTGTAACCCAGAGCCTGACTCTCTTTTTGATATTTCCTCTGGGATCACGCTCACCTGCTCCCCTCTCCCTTTTCATTCTACCCCACAAATGACTAATCTGAGGAGAACCTGGGCTCCCTCTGCTGGCCCCACGGCAGAAAGTTCACAGCTCAGACCCAGGCTGACCCCATGGCTGCCTCCTCCGCCCCCTCATGGCAAGTGGTGTGAAGGCCGTAGACGGTCTCCCTGCACTCTGAAGTCACTTCCAGACCTGTACAGGAGTCAGCTCCCCGCAGAGGTGTGAATGATAAACCATTCGTTATGAAGGAAACCTCAACCTAAAGTAAAATTTGCAAAATACATGGAGAGTCATATAAAAGAGAAATCAAAAAGGAGATGGATTAATTGCTCCCCTGCCCTAGGTATCAAAACTTGCAAGTAAAAAAAAAAAAAATAACATCGAAATACAATGTAAACTTACTAAATTATTAAATTAAAAATCTGAAAATTTAAATCATTTGGAAATTCTAAACCCTTTAGTGGAAGTATAAATCAGTATAATTATGTTGAAAATAATATAGAATTATCCTTTAAATTGAATGTTCAGCTACACTATTATAACTAATTTCCAACACATAAATATATAAAATCCAGATTTGGGGGAAAACAGAATATATTTACAAGACTGTACACATCAGCATTCCTCATAATGAAAAACAAAGCAAATAATTAGGAACAAAATCATCACTCAAGAAAAAGTTATTATGTTATACTATATGCATGCACTGAGATTCTATATCAACAGAAATGCTCCATGGCTACTTAAAATAATATGATGTTTCCCGGTGTGGAACAGAGAGCAAAAATATCTCTTACAGAAGACCAAATAAAGTTCAATTTCTATATAGCATAAAAGCAATAAAAACTAATAATGTTTTGTGCAGAATATAGACATATGCAATAAAACTGTGTGCTTCTTAGATAGTACAAGATTACAATGCAAAATCTAGAGCAATAATTATCTTTACCAGGGACTAGAGAATGAAGAACAATCAGGGCAACATAATAACTCCGGCACTCTCAAATAAATGTCTCTGGACATTGTTATCCTTTCTTATTTTTAAATATTTACTTCAACAATGTAAAAACTAAGAAAAAAATTGGAATATCAAGACACAAAGTAATGAATTTAATTTCTGCTTTTTATCTTTTGTCAAAAACATCTTTTGTTCACTTTATTGGGTAATAAACGCCCAAGTTAGAGTTTAGTCACGTGTCACCAACATGTTACATATAAACAGAATATTTCTGTTTTACTTAAAATCAAGTGACCCCCCTAAAAAAAGTAATATGCTGTGACAGAATACAAAATCAAAAGTTTAAAGTCATTTTCACAGTACCCATGGTTAATCTCCCTAGGATGACAGACCATCTCAATGCTGTGTGCTGCTATGTCCTGTGAACAATTTTCTAAGTTTTTTTCTTCTCACTGAGTCTCTGGGCATCTGTTCATCCTTCGAACACTATTGTTCTCCATTTCACTGCTTTTCTTCAATGATGAGTACCTGTTATTATTTGGATTTTAAGCACATGGAATTTTTTCCCCAAGTTTTCAGTCCTTTGTTTTGAAATCACAGTGAGAGTTTCATTTAGAAGACTCGAGAACTGTTTTCTTGTTTTGAATCATGATTTATTATATGCAAACAAAATTATTGACATTTTAAAATTTACACTTGTACCTGTGACAGAGGAGGATTCTATTCCTGATATTTTTCCTGATTCAAGTTTTATATTGTGGTTCACTTTCCTTTGACATAATGACTATGTTTGTGGTTTTATTGTTGTTCATTTGTTCTTTGCTTATTTTCACTTGTCTTTGTTTTACTATGAACCAATATGCTTTTCTCATATTCTCACTGAGATTTCCACTGCTATCAATAAACCCATCAGCAGAAATCTACTGTCACAACACTCCTTCAATATTCTAGGAATCCATGTATACACGTACACACCCACATATAATATATCCATAAAATATATACAAAAATATATCCATGTGTATGTGTGTGTAAATATATATTCTCTGATTTTCTGCTATAGTGGTCTTTGTTCAGCATTAATTTGTCAGACTTCAGAGAAAAACAGGAATGTTTTTTCATTTTGCCATATGATATTTTAATCTACTGAGAAAATCCCAATTTTTAGCCATAAAAATCTGAAATTCAGAATTTTAGCAGGAATCAAAATCTAAACATCAATAGAATTGCATGTCTATTTCAAGATTGCCTAGGCCCCATGTGGCTTTCTGGCAAAAGAAATTATAACTATCGGGCTCACTTATTCCTATCTGCCTCTGATGCATTGTTTCAGCAAAGGATTGGCAGAATTTTGAGCTCTTTTTTTAGGTTTGTTTTTACATCAGCTCCCTTTGAAAGCTGATGTTCATACAAAGAGCCTCCACAGATCATAACTGGAGTCATAACTGTCATACTAATAACAGCCATAGTGAGCAACATTATTGGCATCTAATGTTTATTGTGCTTACAATTTTTGAAATCGTGTGGCACTGTGGAACAGAAATTGGAGGTACTAAATAATAACAAAAAGTCAGCCATTCTCTACTTCTCTACCCCACATCATTATCTCTAGTACAATATCTATTCTCTTCTTCTTCTTTCTGTCATTGAATCTATAGTAATTTGTCCACAATACTCTTTGCTTACATCCTGTAAGCAAGCATGGTTATTATTTTAGCCCTCTACTAATAAGCCTCTTTTATTTGCTCACATGATCCAATTTAGGAATATCATAGAGTAACTTTACTTAAATATAACAAGAGATTAATTTTACTTTATAAATCTATGGTGAAATGTTACCAACATCAGAAAGTCAATTAACGCAGGGACTCTCTTAAATAACATAAAGCTGGTGCTCACAGAGACCCAGCGTGGCCCCCAAGCCCTCGGATCTCAAAAAATAGAGGTTCCTGTGCCTCAGCACAACGCCACTGGTAACATATCAGAATGCAATGAAGAAACAAAAACAAGTCATAACTTTCCCAGGCCCATGGGAACTCACCAGAACAGACCCTTCAAATGGAGGCAAGAGAAGATACAAGGATATGAGTCTGTGTTTCCCAGCAATAGAAGCACACCAAACAGCAGCACCACTGTGAAACCATCAACAACTGAAATGGCCTTCATCTCAATCAATGTTACATCTGTCACCAAGAAATCAACTTCTAAAGTGACAACACCAGGAATCTTGACTAGTACAACTCCCACACCTCAAAGTCTACACCTAAAACAAGTATGTCACAAAACACATCTCAGATGTCAACACCCATGATAACCACAACCCACAGTAGTTTGGCAACACTGCTAACAACAACTGTTCATTCTAAAGAAAACAGAGGATCAAAATTTGATACCGGCAGCTTTGTTGGTGGTATTGTATTGACACTGGGCATTTTATCTGTTCTTTACACTGGATGCAAAATGTATTATTCGAGAAGAGGCATTCGGTATAGAACCACTGATGAACATGATGCCATCATTTAAGGAAGTACAAGAACCAAGGAAAGAAGATTGATGCAGCTCTACCATTTTGGTTTATTAATCAAGGAAAGATTGATGCAGCTTTACAATTTTGGTTTATTAATTTAAAACAATATTCTCTTTAAAAGTAGTATAAATGGGATGTACTGCATGAGTATGTGAGGATTCTTCATCATTACTAAAGGTAAAAATGTCTTTAAACATTTAAATGAATATTGGGTGCTTACAAATAACTTATATAGTGATTATATTCACATTTAGCAAATAATAGTGAAACTACTATCTCATGTTTTTGTGGCACTGGTCACATAGGACCAGTAACTGAAAGGTATCACTGAGGAGCAGGATGCCATCTGTTTACAGTTAGGAGCTTGTGACAGCACTCAGGATTTCAAGTCTGTGTTGTTCACACAAAGAACTTCAGTGCTTTTCAGAGCTGGGATATACTGATTAAAGATGCCATAAGTAGAAATTACACAATTGAGTAAACTAGGTCTGAAGCTTCATTTACAAAGCTTCATTTCATATTTTGAAGTACGATATTTGGTCTAAAAACAGAATATACACTCCCTAGAAAACAGAATCTTTAAAACCCTAACCACTGCCTACGTTCTGCTGTATTACAGACACAATGGAGCATTAGAAAAGCTTGTATTTTTATTAATGACTTCTTTGAAGGATACAGTTTTCTTTATATAATTAAGCAACCGACAGTGTTAAAAATGATGTTTTAAGGATTCATTTGTAAAACTGGCATTATAGGAAAAACTAAACATGAGATTATTTGCTACTGTGAATATTTGTCACTATTGGAAATTGCTTTGTATTTCCTGTTCACTTGTTAATTTTAATTCTACATTTAGTGAATATTTTTAAAGAAATGTAGTGCTGCTTTCAATATCTAGGAAATTTTAATAGAATATAAAAACTAAAAACACCTAACTTTTAAAAAAGATTTCCAAGGGCTGGAGATTTAGCTCAGTGGTTCCAGCACTTGCCTCGCAAGTGCAAGGTCTTGAGTTCGATCCCCGGTAACCACATACAATGCTGGACGTGGTGACTCACGCCCACCAGCAATCAATACCACATACCACAGTGCCGGGCGTGGTGGCTCACGTCTGTAATCCCAGAACTCGGGAGGCAGAGGCAGGAGGATTGCCGAGTTCAAGACTTGTCTGGGCTACATAGTAAGCTCAGCCCCAGCCTGAACTACAAAGCAAGACCCTGTCTCAAAAGAAAAGATTTCCAAAACAGTACTAAGAACTCTACTGTCAGAATTATAGATTCTTGCTGATATTAAACTAGAGATTATGGGAGCCCCCCACCCACAAGCTATTCAACCTACAAAGTGAAAATGCGGCATTTCATACACTGTCAATTTAATAGAACTAGGAAAATGACATATTTGTACTTTAAATAAATGTATTTTGGAGTAAATTATTTTTAAAAAGAACATAAAGCTGAATTAAGTGGAGGAATATGAAAATCATAAAGTTTTTTTTTAACCTGGCTTTTGTTTTTCAAAAGAAACATGGAGAGAAACTAATTTCACCTACTCCCTCTCCTTTTTAACTGTTAGGATTGCATTTGAATATTTATAACAGAAAATGCAAACCAGTTTTCTGTAAATAATAAAATCAGATCCTGATGAAAAACATCCAGACTTGATAATACAGCTTACATTTTACCAGAGACCCCTACTTTAGTGGGTAACTTTTACCCAAACTCACTTCAACAACAAGAATGGCTGCTTATATTGGCATTGAAGTCAGAAGGAAAACAGGGGGAAAAAGCATTTAAATACATTCATATAATTGTTTTTACTAACTACCTAACTCTATTAATGTGCCATTCTTGAACTAAAATTTACATTCTGTTGTGATTGATTACAACCTAGTCATGGCAAAGGAGAAATGTTGTACCTAAGGAGAAAGGCAGATTATAAAGTTTGGGGGTTTTCTTTGCTTCTGCTTTGCTTTTTGTAAAGCTGAACATTTTGCACTGTAAATAATGTAGATGTCCATTTGGCATGGGAAACTGATGTGACAGATGTTACGAAAATAAACAGCAACCTCTATGGATCCCCCTAAGATACCAATGTATTCCAGAGTGTTCACGGCACAGGGTCTTTATGTCACCTTGTGGGGGAGTGTTTATTCATTGAAATACTATTGACTTAATTTAACCTGTAAAGTTCATGTGAATTATTGTAAACTTTCCATGATCCATGCACCTAAAGGGAAGGCCAAACAATTTACTTCGTTCAGAAGGTTGCTTTGAAGATTAAGACTTTACATACACAAGGTAGTCTAAACTGTGCTAGACATATGTAATGCATTAAATAAATATGGTAAACTGTTAGTTAATAACAAAAATACTTAAGGAGTTTCTATAATTCCCACTATAGAAGTCATTCAATAAAATTCTAACTACCAAAGAATAGCTACTTTATATTCAGAAGCCCATATTTCATTATTTTAATAAAAACATCTCAAGTTGTAGTTGATTTACTTATACTGCTTCTAGTTCTCAAAACACAAGACAAATTAGATGAAACTGTTTCAAACTTTTACATGCAGTAAACTTGGGTATCCAGGGGCACTTTTTCAAAAGATTTACCACATCCACTCCCAAAAGCTCTCATAGGTTAAGTGTATCCTGTGGTAAATTTATAAAAAGTTTAGGTCCCACTTTGGTGAGCTCTGACATTTTTAAATAGCATACTATAGGAAATTAGTTTCACAGGTTGCTTGTTTTAACTAAATCAAGAAGATTCTTTTTATAACAACAAATACAACTGTAGCAGGGAGTAGAACTCTCATAGAAATAGACCCATAAAAGAAAAATAATTTTATCTGATTACTGTCTGCTGAACATTAAATTAAAACAATAAATTTCATTGTTTAAATTCATCTCCACTAAGGCATAACTTTAAGGTGGAAACAGTAGTTGATATGGAACATATGTATTCACATTTGTTCCTGAATGTTACCTAGGTGTTGATCTTTTTGAATTTTCATTGTTTATTGAGCCCTCTTTTGAAAGACATGTTCTTTCCTAACATATGCAGTGGAATTCATTAATTTTTGAATATAGTTTCTACATCTAGAAATAACTGTGATTTTTACTGCACATATTTTTTCTTTACATGATTTACCAAAATTTTATCTAAAATTCTGTATTTATTATTACATCTTTGCAGTGCATCATGATTACATTCATCATGGGGAGTTGATACATGTACATAACATACCTTAATACTTTTTGATTCCCACATCTACTTAACAAAGAGAAATTTCCTTTCCTAGTTCATGGGGGTCTCGCCCCTAGTTCATAAACTAACTTAGGGCATAATTATCCAGCATTATATGAATTTAAAATCAAAGCTGGCGAAATCAGCACAGACCCAGAAGAAGTCCAAAGGATCATAAACACGTATTTTGAAAACCTATACTCCAAGAAGATGGAAAATCTAGAAGAAATGGATAGATTCCTAGACTCATATGAACTTCCAAAGCTGAATGAAGAGGATATAAAAATGTTAAACAATCCAATATCAATCTGGGAAATTGAAAATGTAATAAAA
>PVIC010011582.1:0-41149 GCA_004025085.1 Thryonomys swinderianus | reverse complement strand
GGGGATCGAACTCAGGTCCTTGCACTTGCAAGGCAGGTGCCGGAACCACTGAGCTAACCCTCCGGCCCGAAGCCTTTAATTTTTTGTGTTCATTTCCTTGAGGAGCTAATCCTTCTCTGATGGTATATTAATTTCTATATAGTTTAGGTGTTTATAATTCTCAGACTGCATTATGTTTGCAGATCCCCCATGTCAAGTATCTGTTTAGACCATTCAATGGGTTTGATGCTGTAGCATTTGCCATTCCATTTTTCTAATATTTCACTGGGCTGATTTCTTTCATGGTAATGATGGCTTCTTTAAGTGAACACTGTCATTTCAGTGTTCTCTGAATGAAGTGTGTGTAACAGCCTTCCTTTAACGTATACCAAATTTCCAAATTTTATTTTGGTGGAACAAATTTCCACTTTATTAGATCAAGGGTCAGGAAAGTATGGCCTGCAGGCCAAATTTACCAGTAACCTGTTTTTGTAAAAAAGATTTGTTTCATTGGAACACAGACACTGGTTTCATGTTGTTTAAGACTGTTCTCATGGTACAAAGGCAGACTCAGTTGTGACAGACTTTGTACAGCTTGTGAAGCTTAAATTATTTACTGCCTGGATCTTCACAAATGTTCTTTAACACTTTCCACTTTCCCAAGAATGGGCAACCCTACTTGATACTAAAATGTGGTGCCTGCAAAGGCTGCCAGAACCATTATGTTCTGCCTTAATTTGCCTACTTTCCCTATCCAAAAGCTTGTGCATTCAGATATTCTTCATGGAGGCTTCAATGACTATGTCAAATGGATGGCCATACATGCTTTGCACTTCAGTCAGTCTCCTGATACTGACCTTCTCACTCACTCTCAGGCATGAGGCTGTGGCATAGGGACTTAGGCTTTGCTACCTCTTTTTTTTTTAATTGAATTCTTTATTGGTACAATTTATATAATCTCATAATCGCACATAACATTGGGGAATTTGTACCAATATATGACACAAGTCAATTCTCATTTTTACCCATATCCCCACCCACCCATACCTCCCCACCCCCTATATACATGCTCTTTTATTTTCTTTCAGAATCATATTTATTCCTTCTCATTACATCCCCACACCAAATTTCCTTTGGAAATTTCCCATTCTACAAAAACTGTCATACTTTCTAGAGCTCATTTGCATCTACAGGTGTTCATATCAAAGAGAAATCTGGTATTTGCCTATCTGTGATCTATTTATTTCACTCATTAGCATGTCCTCCAGGTGTATCCATTTGCACATAAATGAATCAATCTTGTCATTCTTTATGGCAGAATAATACTCCATTTTATAAAAAAACCACATCTTTATCCATGCTACCTCTTTTTAAAATGTCTAGCAGTGCATCTAGTTATTCAGCTTAGCACGTTGTACTAGCCAGCTTTCATTAGGTGATACTGTAGTCATAAAAATCTCTCAGATCTTAGTGCTCACAACAAACACTTCCTCTTGTTTTTATTATAAATCCACTAAAGATTTTCTAGAATATGCTTCCAGAATCCAGGCTTCAGGGGCACTTTCCCTGAGTTATATATTCTAGGGCAGTGAGCCTTTTAGAGCTTTCAATGATAAAAACAGCCAGTTGTAGTACATTTGTCATAGTTTCAACATCACTGTTCTAGAGGTAGATGGAAAAGAGAGCTATGGCAAAAAGACCCAGTGCCTCTTAACACTTGTGCTCAAACAGTACACATTGTCCCACTCATGTTCCACTGAGAAAAATGCGTCACTTGAGGCAGCCTGACAAAAATGGAATGGGGAAGGCAACATTGAGACTCAGGTGCAGTGCCACTGAGCTACATGTCTGGCCCAATACTTTTCTTTTTTAAAGAGAGGGTCTCACTGTGTAATTCACTTGAATTCACTAGTCCACCCTGGCCTTGAACTCACAGCAATCCTTCTTCTACCCCAGCCTACTGAATCCTGAGATTACAGGTGTGCACCACCACACCCGGCCCTTAAAGCACTCTGATAACTCACTTTCAGAGCAAATGCTGACTTTGAATCTCAAGTGATAGCACCAGGTGATCTGGAAAAGAAACTTTACCGCCTGTTTTAATAACCAGGGATGGTGCCACCAACAAGTGAAGATCAGCAAGAGAAAAGCAAGCATTCCCTCTTAGTTATCACTGAGAACAATGGGGCAGTAAGATTTTCTCTGAAGTTTTCTTTGAAGGAAACTTCATGAATAACTCTGTATTTGTATGTGCACAGAGAGCAACTATCTTGTGATTCAAAAAACTTGTTCAAATTCAAACTATTTTTCCACTGTTTTCAGAAAGGATGTTTCTAATATGTAATGATTCAGTGATGGAAGAGCAGAAATGAAAAGAAATATTGATGATCAAAATAGTAACTATGGCTACTAAGGTGATTTCTGAGTAGGTGGATTTGCAGAGCTGGTTAATTGTTCCTTATAAGCAAAGGTTTACAAAACTGAAAAGTGAGAAAAATGTGTTTTCAAAAGCTAGTTAGGATACCATCAAAAGGGACAGGAGTGTAGCCAAAACATAAATAACTGCATAGCCTGAACAACTATAGCATTCCTCCTTCCCAGGTAGAAATGAGACTAGCCACATCTGCTTACAGCCTGGCCTTATTCATCTTTGCCTCGATCTAAACTTTAAGGGTGCTGGATGAATTAGAAATTGTCTAGGTTCATTCAGTGGAATCCACCCAGAACTTCTCTCAAAGGATTCCCTTGACATAAAACGACTCTATTACAGCATTTCTCAAACTATGACGTATAGACTACCTGCATCAGAGTCACCTGGGATATGTAGCCCTTTTAACCCTGATGCCTGTACCATATCTACTAAAATCAAAATAGCAAGAAGGTGGAGACTGGTGATATGCTTTAATTTGCAACCTCACTGTGTGGTTTTTACACACATATTTGAGAATAACTAAGTTATTCAGGGAAACTACTGCCTAACTGCTACAAGTTATAGATAGACTCACTTTTCGAGGAAAAAACTTTGAACTTCCTTATCAGTTCTGCAACATGACACTTAAATCTCAGAAAATTACAGAAAGTTGCATTGCACAGCAGAATTCTGTCCTTCATTAAACTAATTTGTAGTCTAATTTCAGTTCCCCAAAGACCAAATATAAAAGCCAGAATCAATCTGAAAAGGGAAATTAATTGGTTGCACTGTTATCTCTCTCAACAGAAGAAAACGAATTTATTAAGAGGAATTTAGGAGATTAGCAGTCACACAGAAGCAAAGTAATGATCAAGAATAAGGCCTAAAAAAGATACAGAACTCATGTTGATGGATTCTTACAGCATATACTGGACAAATTCTGAGTGCATTTGCAAGATACTAGATAAGAGGAAAAAAAGACATAATGAGCCATAAAAGATCAAATGTGCATGGCCCTCCTGCATGCCTCTATAATGACCTGCTGTCCTTGTATTTCCCTCCAGAGTCTTTATCAACAACGTCTGGTGAACTAGAATAAACATCTTTAATTAAATAATAAATACCTACAATGGCTTATAACATAAAAGAAGTAAGTGTACTAGGTGGTATCATCGACAGCAGCATTTCCATGCAGAGTCAATGGTGTGAATTCAAAACTTGCCTTCTTCAAGCACCCTGGTCAGTACTCAGCCAAAATTATTTTGTGTACAAGATTAACTTTCCATTTCACTTTTAGGTTCAGCTTGGCACTCCACAGCCAGAGGGGATATGGTCATGCTAACTGCAAACAGTTCTAACCTAAGCTTGCCAGGAGAGTTTAGTACTCAGCTTGGAAATGCCAAGAGAGGAAAAGAATCCCCGGGGCTCCTGTCCTCACTTCCACCACAACCAAAGCATGCCAGAACTCTGTCCACTTGTGTCATTTAAAGAAAGAGTCCTGCAGCTAACAAAGATTGAATGGAAATCATAGTCCCATCCATTCTGGGAGGGGATCAGAAATGTGGGGAGACAAGAGAACTAGACACTTTTGTTTTGCTTTCACTTTCTCTAACTCCTCTGCTACTTTATTTTCTGCCTACTATCTTTCAGTGTCATGGCCCTGTAGGCCTCAGTGCTTTGTCTTTGCTTCCCATTTGCCTGCTTCTCACCGGAGAAGCAATCTAGTCTGACAGCTGTTCTCTATAGACAATCACCGAACCCACCTCACACTGGTGAGTTGAACATGTACAAAAACTTGGGCTTAGTGAACTCTGTAAGAGGCAAAGCTAGATGCGCTGGCATTCTCACAGTTGCTCTGGACTTTGAGCTCAGAACTTTCTCCAGCCTGAGTAAAATTTGTTTATTAACCTTTTACACATTTATGATCAAAAATTTTGACATTATGTCAAATTTGACATATCTACAAGTTAATTTGTTTTTTCCCAGGAAGGAAAACCTCTGAGTTTAATATTTCTATTATTACAGTGGCATATCTCTTTACTAAGCCTCCTAACAGCTCAAAAGAATAAAATATTTGAGACAAATGCTATCAACTTTTAATTTGAAATACATTACACTTGTTTAGACACTGCTGTTCCATACTAGACAGTGGGATGTGCTCTTAACATGAACCAGGCCTCTAGACTCAGTTCTGAAATCCTACTTACCATGCACATTCCTGGGCATCTAGTAGAGGTGCCAATTTAATAAATGTGATAAAATGGCCTAAGGGCAACCCTTAAAAGGAAATAGGGAGACAGATCTTTTGTAAGAGGGAAGGGAACAAAGGGATGGAGGGAAAGTGGAGGGCAAGGGAAAGTAAAAAGAATTAAGAATTGTTATGCACATGTAGTAAATCCTCATGAGAAATATAATCATTATGTACTGCAAACACGCACTAATAAAAATTGAAAAAAAGCAGAAATACTATTCTCCATTTTCCTTGTAAAGTTCTATCCTGCATGAAAGTGACAAAACTAGTCATTGTCTTTCTAAGGGTCAATTTTGGGGGGCATGGAAGCGTGAAGACAAGGGTTGGGAAACATAAAAATGATTATGAAACTCATTTGGAAAAGAGGACAAATTGAAAGAGCAAGATGTTTTCTACAAGTCAGGCCCAGGGCATGGTACTGCAGATACTCCTGTGCACAAAATAAACAATGAGAAAGGAGTTAATAAAACCTAAATGATACCATGCTTTAACCTTTATATTCAAAATATTCACATTAACGGGAATAAAATGTATTATGCAACAAATGGAATTGGTAAAAAGGTTGCTTTAAAAATAACTATATGCTCACATCATATTCTAAACACTGTCCAGATAAAGAGTAAAAAGGGAGGTACCAAATACTGTAATACTTAGACAATTTATAGTCAGCGTGACTCCTGCATGATGAATTTTCTCCAAAGAAATATTATGAAAGAAATCCCAAAGGAAAAGTCAGATTTGGCTATATATTTAAAAAATTCAAGATGTCAAAAAAATCACACAGGCATAAGAAAGGCAAATGACAAACTGAAAGCAGTAAACACACTGTGGTACTCTAATCAAGAGTGTCTGCTCCTGCTCCAGGCAATGTAATGATTGACCCAAGTCATGCATGTCAAGGAGCAGAAGGTTCCAAAGGCAGGATCGACAAAATTTACTTTTCCAGTAAAAAGAAATGTAAGTATAACTCAACTTAGTACACATTGAGAGTATGCATCAGTGTGTTTGAAGAGAGAGGCTCCCCCCACAGCAAACCTGGAACCCGGCTCGGGGGCACAGCTGTTCTAGAACAGACTTTGGACCCCACCATAGTGGAGGATGCACAAATGAGAGCCACAAGCAGTTTCTCTGTGAAGCCCTGGAAAGCCAGCACGAATGTCAGCTCCTGCACTAGGTACAAAAAGAAACCCTTCTTCAGCCAGATACGGACATGGTTTTAACAGTGATGTACTCTCTAGCAAAGTGTGTATGGAAAATGACCCCAAAGTCCTTGATATACTTATGGAAGTAAGAACTGGGAAGAAGATAACAATAAGGTTTATATGGAGAGAATATGTTTAAATGGAAAACAAATTGCTTCAATGAGATACCATCTCAACAACTTAGTGGGTATCATAGGATAGTTTCAAATCCCTTAGCTGGACATTTAAATCACCATACAGCCATACCCACAAACACTTCCCAAAATGAGTTCTTTCTCCTTAATAGGCCCAGCCACTGAGTCTCTTTATTTTCTAAATTCATATGTGTGTACTGGTTTTTCATCTTGATTCATATCCACTACTTTCCTATTCAAATTCTATTCATAATTCAATGTCCAGTCAGAGCTTTCCTCCCCTATGAATTTTTTTCCAAGCTTTTTAGGACACAGCAATTTCTTCCCCTCTGAAATTATAATGCTAGTTTCTGTACCAATTATTTGGCAAACTAAACTTGCAATACCTCCAATATTTTTCTTAATCATTAACTGTGTCCTTAAGAGCCAAAAACTATATTGTTCTCAATCCATTTCCTTAATGTAGCTCTCTGTTCAGTGTTAGTACAAAATATGTTTGTTTGAAGAAATTCAGTAAGAGGAGCAGGACTGACTTGAGTAGAATTTAGTCTGAACTATGTACCTTGTCGATTCATTTGTAAATTGGTAACAATAATTATATTACCTAATATTAGATGATATGTGAAATATACAAATTTACAGTGCCATCTCTGGCACAAGAAGGAATTAAACAAATAATAACCATTATTTATAATCAGCATCATCATCTTTATGTACCTAGAAGGCTCTTCAGATCAGAGAGATCAGATTTGCAACACAGCCTCATATCATTTGTTCAACAGATATTTATTATCATGCCGATTGCATAACAGGCACTACTCTGTGGCAAGCACTGCCAATGAGTGCCTGTCCTCAGGCTTATACTCTAGTGGGAATTGGGTCTTATCATAGGATCAAGTTTGAACATAAGGAGCAGAGGGCATTTTTCCAAAATGGTGTTAATTTAGTTAGTTTTCCATTGTGAAGAGCAATATATTTATAATAACTTTGAAGTAAACTGTGTTGTCCCATTAATTTATGTGTGTAGAAGTGAAAATCAAACAAGTTCACATCTCAACATACCCACTAATCTCAGCTGAACTTTGTTTTGCATTTTATATGGTTCCATTCTCATTGTTGCAATCCTTCTTCTGAGGTTCATCATTTCAAATTGTAAATACTCAACTGCAGTAGCAGAGAGAGAGAGAGACAGAGAGACAGAGAGAGAGAGAGAGAGAGAGAGAGAGAGAGAGAGAGAGAGAGAGAGAGAGAGAGAGAATTCTGAATTTTCTCTTACATACACTGCCTTCCTGAGCTTATGGACTGTGAACAATATTTATAAAATTACTCAGAGCACTGGATTAACCCACCAAGAAACTAGACGATCTCCTTTCCTTTAATTGCCCAAATCCCTTTATACCACAGCTCTCTCCAAAGCAAGCTGTTCAACTGTTAACAGCTGTTGCTGAAGTGTCTTCTGACCATCAGCTGAATAAATATTTAAAATAATAATAAAAAGATTGTTTTGTGCAAACATGAACTCCTAGTTTAACTGGCTCTTAGAACTCTCACCTATAAATTTAGGGTCTCATTTTTCCATTGAACCTGTTAAAAATATTTCTTGGGTAAACTTAGCTGGTGGACTAATATTTTCCTATATTGAGACTTTTGCAAATACACTGGTATTTGACACTGTATTTGAAGGGCAAAGCATGAAAGTGAAATGAATTCGGGTAGAAAAGAAATAATAGGGAAGGATAAAGAACAGAACAGCCTTGTTTGCCTCTTATGTTTGGGAAACATTCTTACTTTCAGCATGTTTACTGTTATTGCTGTATTATGGAGGAAATTGAGCCTCATCAGAGACATGTTTATGGGAACAGTAGGTGGCTGTGGATTTGGTTTCATGCTGTTTTGTTTGGTTTTATCTAGCTAATTGTGGGATACAGGATATTTGGAATTCTGCACAAGAAAGCAGAAGATGTGGCAGGAATTATGTTAGCACAGCTGAAAGGATTTTTCTGCAAGAAGGATATTTGATCGCTTCCACACAGAGTGGAATCTCAGAGAAGAGAGGATTGTAATAAAAAAGGAAACAAAACATATGTATCTAGGGGGTGGGAGGCTGGGGGTGGGTAGGTGAACAGGAAAAAAATGAGAATTAAATTGTGTAATATACTGGTACAAATTCCCAATATTGAGTGTGATCATGATATGATGTGTATATACAATGTACCAATAAAGATAAAATTTTTTAAAAAAGTTTTGCTGTTTGTTCTGTAACTGAACTGTGCTGGTCCACTCCACTGACAATTTCAAACCTTTACTATTGTGGGAAGAAGTTACAAGCAATGGTGTTTAAGAATGAAATGATATTGCTCAAAAAATGAATGATGCCATTCTCACAGATTTTCAACTTAATTTTTCTTTTGTATAAATAACAGTTGAGTTTATAACAAAAAAAATCTCAGAGAATATTATGGTTGCAAAGCAATTCTCTAGTTATTCAATATGTACATGGCTCTTATAAAGCACCTTAATTTAAGAAAATCAAACAGTTCAGCATTCTTAGTTTTATTGATTTTAATTTACCATGTCATTTTATACCTTTTATGCTTATTTATTTTCTGGAGTAAGTTATTCAGTAATATTTGTATTCAAAAAGTAGCTATTAATGAGATAGTTTCCTAATTAAAATAATTATTTTATATTAATATTATTAGTCTTATTAATTCTTAGGCTTATTTTCCAGAGAAAAGTTTCAAATCTCCTTTGGTCTTCTACAAACTCAGTAACTCTAATCCCTCCCTCAAGACTGTTTTTTTTCTAATTTTAATCTTTATTGGGACATTATATATACATATCTTGATCATGTTCAACATTGTGAATTTGTACCAGGATGTGACATGACTTAATTTTCATTTTTTCCCATTCCCCTTCCCACCTGACAACTCCCTGCCCCTGTATACATAAGCTTTTTTTTTTTACCATCACATATTTTTCTTGATTTTTTCTTGATTGCCTATCTCTTATTCTTGTTCTGTGAAAATATAAACATACTTCACTATAAAATGGTAAAATAAAATTTAAAAAAATTATCTGGCCATATGTACCACAACATATTGAATACAATTCTGAAATTAAAAAAGCATGATTTTGGATTTCTGTTCTACTATTCCTTAAATGATATGAACACTTGAAACTCAGTACTCACATTCAAAATTTTCTTGGCTTCATTCTTATTTGGAATGAATTAATATCTAATTTCAACTACTAATGAAAAGAAAGAAAAAAATGAAATAGAGACTCTTAGAAGTCAGGAAAAGAAACTAATTATGTTATTGTACTTTTCATATTCAAAATGGCTTTTAAATGAGGAAGAAGTCTCTTTTCTCTTGAATAGCTTCTCAAGTGCTTTTTCCACACTGCCAAGATACCCAGGCTGTGGGGTAATAAGACCTCTTCTGTTTTCCCACTTCCTGCCTTTGGCCTTTCTCTACATCCTGATCAGCATAAAAGGCTGAAGCCAAATAAAAGATTCAACCATCTTTTTATTATTGTCAAAGGATATCATCTCCTTCCCTGAATTTAGGTGACTCTATTGTTCTTTGCACCACACTCCTATAATCTGGGCAGACAATAGGTACTAAAATCGTTCCATTCCCACTTGACTTTTTTTTTTTTTTTTGGTGGTACTGGGGACCGAACTCAGGTCCTTGTGCTCCCATGGTAGGCTTGGTACCAGTTGAGCTAAATCCCCAGCCCCTGCACTTGACATGCTTAACCAAAGGAGTGTTTAAGTCTAATTTCATTTCCCTTTTTATTTCCTTCATTATGACATTCTTCACATGCTCTTTTACATACCAAAACTTTTTTTTTTAGTATTTTTAAGCAAGTTTTGCTCCTTTCTGTCAAAACTCAAAATTATATAAAAACGCATTTTGTATTTCAGAACCTTATTTTGAATAAACTAGATTAGTTCAACTCACACAAGACATGATGGATTTGCCCCCTGGGAAATGTTTCCTTGATTCACTGTTCATTTATTACTAACTCATTTATGAGTTAAATATGTGACTTATCTGATAAGTTATTTGACCAATCTTTCAGTTTCCTCATTTGTAAAACAGGCATAAGAGTAGTACCTGTTTAGTGTTATTGTTGAGATTAAAGATAACATACGAAACATGCCTTAGCCTAGTGACTGGCTCCTGTCAATTACTTAGAGATAATACATTGATCAGTATGAACTGGACATAGTATTATTTTAATTTCTATCTTTCAGAGGAAGAGCAACCAACAATCAGGGTTCACTTGCTTCTCTGAGTCTCAGGAGTACTGAAGTTAATGGGAAATATATCTACCCTTCTGATATAAATCATAGCCTGCAAAAAAGCAGATCTTTTCTCATGGAAGAAAACCAGGCCCAAAGATGAGGCCGGTATAGGATAATTAGGAGCTCTAATAGTCAAGAGGATCCTGGAAGGATTACAGATTTTCGTGAGCTTGTTTTACCAGCGACGTGAAACTCTACCCTCCAGGCATGGAGTGGAAATTCAAGGGACCTGCCAAAATTTAAGAGTACTTATGATCACTTAGCATTAACCCTCCCTGTATCCTAGCAAAGAATGCCCATCTGTTACAGTGTTCTGCTTTGGGACCAATAGGAAATTGGTCCCAAAGTAAAAGAGAGTGAAAAAATTGGAGGGCTTTTTCCCTTTTTACCTATAGGAACCTGCCTAGACATACGCAGTGTGATAAAAATGCTCAGTGAATATTTAAATGTGAAAATTAGTAAAAGACACATTGCCATCAATTCCGCTCAAGATACTTCCCCTCACTTCAAACACACATCTCATTGCCAAGGCAGATGTGGAAACAATTTTCTTTCATGAGTGCCTTTAAGAGGTGTGATAAAAACTATGGTGAATGCTGTAGCTGAGTATCATACAACAGAAAATAGGTTTATAAAAACATTTCAGTGTGTCCTCATCCATTTTATTCACTGGACCTGGTACCATGTGACTAACACTCTTCCTCAAAGTCAAAATGACCATGAAAGGTAAACATTTTGAATTAGCTGAGTACACTGAAGTAGCTACAACATAACAGTTAAAAATATTCATGAAAAAGAACTTCCACTTGCTTTAGAGAGTGACAAGAACAAGGGGATGATTGTATATGAAGTGGAATTAATAGCAAGGTACTGTGATACATTTTTAAATTAAAATAGTCAATATATTTTTCAGTCAGATCTTGTATCTCTGTGGTGAGTTAGACAAAATTTCTGCTATTTTCCTCTTCACTCTTTTAGGCTTATTAAAAGAGTCCATTTATACTAGTATGAATTGATTTTTAAAAATCAATATTTCATTCCTGTTATAAAAAGCAAGCTCTTACAATGATTGAAACAAATACACAAAGGAAGGAAAATTGAATATAGACACAAATTTAGTTGAAAAACAAAAAGTAACACTAATGCATTCCCATTCTCAATGTTTTTTTTTTTTTTTTTTTTTGAGACAGGGTTTCACTTTGTAGTTCAGGCTGGCCCTGAGCTCACTGTGTAGCCCAGGCAAGCCTTGAACTCAGCAATCCTCCTGCCTCTGCCTCCTAAGTGCTGTGATTACACGAGTGAGCCACCAGGCCTGGCATTCCCAAATGTATTTTTTGGTTCATTGTTTGCAAAGGATTTTGTTGTCTAAGTTGAAACTCAAAGTTCTGTTTTTACTTTAAAAACTCAACTATTCTCTCATGATAAACTGAATGTGAAAGATGGAAGCAAATCAACTGTTTCAACCCTCATAGTTTAACTGCAAACTGAAATAAAATGAAGGGAAATGGTTAAGTCGAAACAAAAATTGATATGCCCTAGTTCTACTATGATACCCCTCTTCCACCAAAAGGAAAATCAATTCTGTCATTAGGGAGTTGTTTTAATAAACTAAAGCACATGTAATAATACGAAGTACATTTTAAAAATGAAAACACAATTACAGGAATACAAGAATTCATAATTATATAGGCAGTATTTGAAAACAAAAATACAATATAATAGAGTTTATATTCCAAAATGCAAAAATGTAAAACAAATTATATATAATAGACACATTGAATAAGAAAGATAAGTTTATATATTCATTGAAATGATAAATAGTATTATGGAACAATTGATTTTTTGTGTTAAAAACAAGCATCTTTCATTTTCAAAGTTGCTAATCCAAATGCATTAACATAGCCTCCATTTCTGGAATATCAACTCTGTCTCTGTTTCCTTTTTTAAGCTTCATTTAACAAATGATTAAGATCTTGGCATCCAAAGGAGAGGGGGAAGGAGCTATGTCTTTGCCTCAATACACACCTCTTGTGTCACGGAGTCACTACACCTGTTATTGTTGTATGTGGTTACCAGGGATTGAACCAGGGACCTTGTGCTTGCTAGGCAGGCACTGGAACCACTGAGCTAAATCTCTGGCCCTGCAGTCAGTTACTTTCATTAGTTAATCCACTTTCATTTCACATACATCACACACACGTGCCACACTTATACACACATGTGAGAAAGAGGAAATTAGATACCCTAAATTTCTATTTAAAAAACCTTGAAATTCCAAAAATGTAAAAGATTTCATCTTGAAAATGAAGATCAGGCTTTCAAAACTACTCTTTTTATAGAGTTATTTCAGAATTTATTTCTAGATTGAATTGATTCCTTTCCTACATTCTGTTGTTTCTTTGAGGTAATAACATCCTGTATATTCTGCCTAGTTTTGATGGCAAGACTGCAGAGTAGAAAGGTTGTATGAAAGGAATGTCACCTAATGATATTCAAAACACTTTTCTCAGTGCATCTCAGCAAACCTCCATCCTAGCTGTAGTTCTCTCTTCACATCTAGTGTGACAGTGACTAGATTTTGACACAAAGTTAAGTATTTTTTTCATCAGTAAACTCTACTTTATGATCTGAAATTATGTGGTAGTTTTGCTAGTTTGGTTTGCTTTGTTTGTTTTTACATTTTCCATCAGAAGAATATTTTTTTCTGAATGGCTAGAATGCTCTGCATCAAGACTGCTGCATACAACAAAAGAGCCCTGAAAATAACAACGGCAGGGAGGGGGAAGAGGTATCTGGAAACATTATATAATAAGTACTGAGTGTGACTTGAGGCTTGGCAGGTAGCCAGAAGTGTCATGAGCACACTGTGGAAGAATGTAGAAATTATTAAATAATATCAGCTAGATATGTATCAGAGACAGAATTCTTAAAACTTTAGTGCAGCTACCTTGAGTTTATACATTTTGCTTCATATTTCCCATTTACAAGGAATCATATAACAAGAGAGTCCATTCAGAGTATAGATATAGTTTGTTGAGATTACTACAGAAGTTTCAGAGTTCTAAAATTTAATTTTAATTTGACTGAATTCTTTTCTCTCCTCTCTCACAGTTTCAGAAACAAAATACAAAAATTCTGATTATTTCCATCACCACAAAATGTTGAGCAACTTTTAATTTTTTCCACTTTTACCAGTTACCCACCATGCTGTGTTATCTGTTTAGGAATGTTCAGTGTAAACATGTTCCATTCCAATGAACTAGAGAACTGAGTAAGTTAAAGAGATGATTGAAACAAGAGCATAGCTTCTAAGTAAAATAAACAATAATTACCCAACTCCTCTTGTTCTCACAATACAAGATGTAACAAGATCTTGCTGAATGAGTGTTAGGTTTCTTCTTGCCTCAGACTCAAGAAGCTTTAACTGGTATATGTTTTTAGTGTTGCTCTTATTTAAAAGATAAATGCAGAAAATGATCTATTTTAAGGTTGGCAAAGAGACTATTCTTGCTTTTTTTTCTATTTAAAGCTATTTTCTTCCCTCTACATAGGATCTCCGAGCCTCCATGGACCTCACTTTTCCATCATGGTCAGTGTGTATTTTAATGAAACAAAACCTGATTTATTACCCACATTTTACAGGTGAGGAAGACTGTTAGAATTGCTCTAATAGAGATGTACCAGAATTGAACGATGAAAGAAACTAAGGAGATAACTGCTTATCCTTTGTCTTCCCACAAGTAGAACTCAAGAAGAGTTCCTGGCCTTTCAGACATTCTAGTCAGTCAAGAAATACTTGTATCTTTCCTGAATGTCTCCATTTATCGTACTTCACTAGGTCTTGCATATGAGCCTTTTGTGGAGATAGGTGACTGCTCATTTCTGTCTTTTAGAGTTTTTGCAATGTACAGCAAGAAGCTTCTTCTTAACTACTGGTTTTAGATAAAAATTACTCTTAAAATTACATGGGGAGTACTCTTATCATACAAGATGGCACTTGTGTTCTTCAGTAAAATTTACTTAAATGAGCTGAAAACTTACGTTCATACAAAAACCTGCACATGGATGTTTATAGCAGATTTATTCATCCTTGCCAAAATTGAAGCAAGAGGAATACCCTTTTATAGGTGAGTGGATAAACTGGGGTATATCTAGACAGAATATTATTCAGTGTTTAAAATATATGGACTATGAAGTCATTAAAAATGCACAGGAAACTTAAGTACATATTATTAAGTGAAGTGAGCCAATCTGAAAAGGCTGCCTACCATGGGTATGATTCCAACTCTGATGTACTGCGAAAGGCAAAACTATGGAGCCAGTAATAAGATCACTGGCTACAGGGACTGTGGGGAGAGAATGATGAGCGAGCAGAACACAGGGATATTTTTAGGGCAGTGAAAATGATATTATAATACACAATATATGTCATTATACATTTGTGCAAATGTAGAGAATATACAACACCAACAGTGAACTCTAAACTATGAACTTCACATATACTATGTGTTAATACAGGTTCAACAGTTATAACAAATGTACTCTCTGATGAATGACATAATGAAGAGGTTGGGTGTCTGGGTGTAGATGGTATACGGGAAATCTTTATCTTCTTCTGAATTTTGCTGCAAGGCTAAAATTTATCTAAAATAAGCAAAACTTGGGCTGGGTATCCAGCTCAGTGGTGCAGCAGTGCTCAGTAAGCATAAAGTTGAGGTTCAATCATTATTTTCAAAAAAAAAAAAAAAGACCAAAACGAAATTTTTAAAAATCAAGTCTTAAATAAGCAATTACAGAGACTAGTACTTTTTTCATATGTTTTCTTATCAAATCTATAAGTTTTGAGTGTTAATGTGTGCATATCAAGATACATATTTCACTGGATCTTTTTAATAACTCAAAATTGTAACTTGGTTGTAAGGTCATGAACTACATAGAACATTCTAACAAATTTTGTATTTTATGCTGCCTGCCACATTATATATGCTCAACTAAAAGTTGTCAAAAAATCAACTGCTGTGTTTCATATACTATCCCAAGTTCATAAATTATATGGAGAAGATTCCATGTTCAATAATGTTATGTTATGAGTCTTAAATGTCTGACTTCTCAAGTCCTGGCCATCAGCTGATAATACTTTTTGGGGGTTGGTAGGCAGTTAGTTCACTAAGGTGATACTCAGGCACCAGCCCATTTCTTCATCAACCAATCTTTCTCCCTCCCTCTCTTTTTTCTTCCCTCCCTTCCTCTCTCATTCCTGATTATGATGGTGAGAGCAGCTTGGTTCTAACACATGATATTCTGCCTCATCATAAATCCAAAGAACAAACAACCTCGGACTGAAACCTCTGAAACTGTGAGCCAAATATTTTCTCTTAATAAATTGATTTATTTCAGGTAAATTTTGTTACAGTGACAGAAATCTGACCAATACAAATAATTTTCAAATACAAAATATTGTTAACACTCACACCTTATGATAAAAGGAGAAATTCGTATGATGGAGAGATTAATATCATGCCAGAGAAAGAAGGAGTATACTAAGTGTGCAACCAGGTATGAATCCTATTCTGTCACTAAAGTTACGTGTGACTCTGTCCTAGGCATAAAAAATTTCATCTGTTGTTATAAAGCTCAGGTGAGGTAGTGCTTTTAAAAGCCTCTAACTGGTAATTCCCAAAAGGTAAGCTTTTGGTAAATGCTGGCCTGAGGGAGGAAAGATACTTTCTGATTCTCTACCCACAAAGAGGAAAAGTACTTTTTGGGTAGGTCAGAGCCTAAATAATTTCACCTCAGTACATGAAAATGCATATTCAGGCCACTACTATTTTTCATGATCTCTCTTCCTCTTGCTTTTACTTTGCCTGCTCTTTGGTTCCATGGTCTCCATTATAGTAACCAAATTATACCTGTGATCCCCTGATTTCCCTTCCACTTTTATCCAGCCTGGACTGCCATGTCAATAGCTCCAAACACGTGTTCTCCAGTTAACTTTAGTTCTTCTGCCCGCTTCCTGGAAACCCATATCCTATACAACCATCTGCTTCTTCCCTTATTGCAGGGCTGCAGAGAGGTGTTGGAAAGAACCATAAGGGAGTATAGATTATGCCCTTGCATATTTTTGTTCTTTCACCTCAGGTCTTTAGGATGCCTCAGCAAATCTTTACCATGTTTGGTTAGTTTTGTTTTCAATTTTTTATAGCCTACTTCAACAACATACAGTTCCTTTCAAAGTCCCTTATAACTTTTCTTCTACTTTTATTTTCAGTAGCTAACTTTGCTTCTGAGTATGTGCCCATAGACACACATATGCGCATATGCACACACACACACATGTATACATTCACACAGACCACCAAATTGAAATTGCTGGTTAAATTAGATATATAGTTTTTCATTTGAGAGAATGTCTATCTGAACACAGAAGACAGTTTTTCATTGAACTGAGGGGCAGTAGAATTTCTTTTGGAATTAAAAGGAGGGTTTCTAGTTTGCTTTGTGGTTCACCCCTGATTTGGGCATCTGTTGTCATCCAGTCTGGCCAGTTACCATGCCTTCTCTTGGCCAGTTGTCCAACAACCTCGGGAGGGTGAGTGGGGACTCAGAATCACAACTCCCAGACTCTGTGTCGGTTTAAGAGCTCCTCCCGTTTATTATGGATGTTACAAGCATTTATATAGGACGACTTGGGATGAGACAGGATGAAAGGGCGGGAGCAGTGCTCCTGGCAGGGTGTGATTAGGTGCAAGGATGGAAGTAGCATTTAGCAATGTATGATTGGTCTGTGTCATCAGTATCATCTGCGTCACCTGTGTCTGTGTCTGGCTTTGATTTCTTAAAGGGCCATTGCATCTATTCATCTGCCAGGACAGAGAAACTGAAGAGAAGAAGTAAAAGCACCTGGAGAAAGGTTTGGCCACAAATACTGCTGGGGCATTTGGCCAATTGGCCCCATATTCAAAGCAGTGAGTCCAAATTTAAAGATGCAAAGATGAGAGGGAGGAGACCAGCTTTGTATGGAAAAAGACAAAATTTACTCTTCATTTATCAAGTCCTCTTTCAGATCATCTTCATCAGTTCCAGTGCCAATCAGAAAGCACTATCCCTGCCCAATGTTGTTATCTTCACTCTTTCAGCACAGTGGATCAACAAACAGCACAATGGATCTCCATCTGTGAGCCCCGCCATGGTCAAGCAGCAGCACAGGCCTCTTTCAAAACAGCTTAAAATGTTGACTGAATTTGGCAGCAACTTCCTCTGGAAGTACCAAACCAAAAGGCCCAGACAGCATTTGGTTTGATTAACTCAAATCTTAACATCCATTTTGCTGACCATGTTCCCATCAGCAAGCAGCTGTGGTTGAGGGCCCTGCTCTGGGTTGTTGAGCCAAGCCAAGAAATTCAGACTCTGACATCAAAGGCAGGTCAGAAGCAGCCAGGGTCAGCATCAGAGATCAGCAGGGAAGGAACGTTTGGTTAATGAGTGAGTGGTGGACAAAAGAAAATCTTTGACACTTTATTGTATTTTTATTTTCAACTACCACATGTATTTTTTCCCATTAATAAAGAGGGTTTCAAGATTGCAAATGTCCAAAAGTTCTGAGCCATAGTGCCAGTGGCTTGCCATCTTTATTTATCTTGGCTATTTGCAGTATTTGCAGCTATTTGCAATATTTGCCTCAAGTTTCCCTTTGTTTGAGGGAGTATCTTTTATTTTCTAATTGATTTTATCGGTACATTTTATACACACATTATGATCACATTCAACATTGAGAATTTGTACCTGTGTGTGACACATCTTGAGTCTCATTTTTCCCACTCCCCTGCCCTCCCTATAACCCTACCTCCTGTATACATAAGCTTTATTTCATTTTTTAAAAAACATCAAATTTTAAGGCAAATTTGCTTATGCTTTTCGGTTGCTTAGTTTTCTAATGGCTTCTTGCTGTATACAGAATAAAGTCCACATCCCTTGCCCTGATTTACAAGGACTTGTCTGGTCTGACCACTATCGGTCTGTCCCACCTCATTCCCAACACCTCTTCCTGACCCACCTGTGCCAGGCACAATGCTCTCCTTGACCAAACATGCTTGCTTAGGATTTTTAGTTTGCTATTCTCTCTGCCTGAAAGACTTAAAGAATTTCCTCAACTAAACTTTCTTTAAAAATTAAAACTAACTGCCAGGCGTGGTGGCTCACGCCTGTAATCCCAGAACTTGGGAGGCAGAGACGGGAGGATTGCTGATTTCGAGGCTTGCCTGGGCTACATAGTGAGCTCAGGGCCAGCCTGAACTACAAAGTGAGACCCTGTCTCAAAAAAAAAACCAAAAAACAAAAAACTAATTGATACATGTAAATATTTAGCTACCTTTCTTTCCTCCCTTTTTTCTTTTCAACATTGGAATTTGGACCCAGAGCTGCCATCCTGAAGTACATTCCTTATTCATTCATTCATTCATTCATTCATTCATTCATTCATTCATTCATTTATTTATTTATTTGAGACAGGGTCTTGCTTTGTAGTTCAGGCTGGCCCTGAGCTCACTATGTAGCCCAAGCAAGCCTTGCACTCAGCAATCCTCCTGCCTCTGCCTCTTGAGTGCATGAGCAGGTATGAGCCATCATGCCCCGCACTGTGGTGTGTGGTACTGATTGTTGGTGGTGTGAGTCACCATGCCTGGTATTGTTGTATGTGGTTTCTGGGGATCGAACGAGGAATCTTGTGCTTGCTATGCAGGTGCTGGAACAACTGAGCTAAATCTCTGGCCCTGTCCTTTTTTATTTTTTTATTTTTTTTTTTTGAGACAAGGTCTCACTAAGTCCCCAAGGTTACCTAGTCTAGGCTGAAACTTGTGATCTGCCTGCCTTAACCTCTCAAAGTGCTGGGATTACGGCCTGTACCACCATATCTGGACTACCTTTCTCTCTCTCTCTTTCTTTTTCTTTCTCCTTTTCTTTCTTTCTTTTTCTTTTTCTTTCTTTTCTTTCTTTCTCTTTTTTCTTTCGTTCTTTCTTTCTTTCTCTCTTTCTTTCTTGCCTTCCTTCTTTCTCTCTCTCTCTTTGCAGTATCTAGGATCAAACTCAGGACCTTGGGCTTATCAGGAAGGCACTGCACCACTAAGCTACATCCCCAGCCCTACCTTTCTTGTAGATATAAACACAAGGCTAAAATTTTCTAGAATACATTAATAAAATACATGTGGTTGCCATATTATTTTATATTAGAAAGTGTGCCATTCAAATAAGTGTTCCCCCATTTGAGTTCATAAACTAAAGACATTAGTGGATCAAATTCTAACTACCTCTTGAAACTTAAAATATTTATTCTTTAATGCCAAATAAATTTTTTGTGTGTGTGGACAACGTCTTGCTTTGTATTCAGCCTGGCCCTGAGCTCACTAGGTAGCCCAGGCAAGCCTCGAACTCAGCAATCCTCTTGCCTTTGCCTGCCAAGTGTTGGGATTATAGGCATGAGTCACCACACCCAGCACTGTGGTGTGTGATACTGACTGCTGGTGGGCATGAGTTACCACACCCGGTATTGCTGTATATGGTTACCAGGGATCATACCAGGGACCTTGTGCTTGCTAGGCAGGTGCAGGAACCATTGAGCTAAATCTCTGACCTGTCAAATAAAATTTATTCTGGCATTTCAGATAAAGTTGACATTCCTATAATAAAGAGCCCTCAATACACGTGATTTAAATCTAAAAAATATATTTTCTCTGCCTGTGGAAATACAGAGTAGGACAGTGACCCCACTCTGCTCTGTCAAGACTTTAAATGACTCAGATATGCTCCATATTTCTGTACTTTTAATCCTGGGATTAGTCCTCTTTTGCACAATCAAAATAAGTTGAAGCCATATCTAAAATCTAGCCTACAGGAAGAAGAAACAGAGCAAATAACTTCCTTTAAAGCAAGTGAGGGGGAAGTCTCACTCATCACTCATGATCATCTTCCATGCTGTTATTATTGTAGATAGCTAATTAGAAATTATTATAAGGCAGTTAGACAAAGCTGCTTCCTCAGCATAGAAAAATAATTGAGGCACGTTCACTGGTTAGCATTATAAAGAGAAAACTGCAGCCAACTGCTTTCCCTGTGGGTAAATAGCAGTAATTGATATTCTCAATAGGCATTATCTCCCTAGCCTATTTTTTTTTTCCTGGAAATTCCTGTTCATTACTTTTATGCTTGCCATGTGATCAGATTCTCATCTGATCCCCATTTAATCAACATTACCTGAGTACTTGTAATCTTATTGGTTGATGATAGTTTTGCCCCACCCTATGCCCATCTTGTGATTTTCCATTGGCTCTTATTAGTTAATTGTATTTTTGTCTCATGTTGAACCCTCCTCTCCTTGTGGCTTTGTTCAGTAAAATGCCTTTGAAAAGCAGATTAGCCAAACAACCCACTTTCTGGTCCCCCTTCCATCTCAGCAGAAGCTATCTTTGTCTCAATGAATTTTTCCTACTCGTAATCTCCATTGTCCCTAGAATTTATTCTTCAATTTTAGAAAATACAAATTCCAGTTTCAGATATGTAGCAGATTGTAATATTTCCCTTGTATAGATTATTTTTGCTTATTTGGATTATTTATGCCCTATAAGATTTTTTTATTACTTGGTGCCCTCTATCAATATGATGAAGTACTACGGTCACCTTGGTGCAAGAGGGGTAGAAAATAGAGTTTAGGCCTAGATATCAAAATCTGATTGAGAAAGGAAGAAAGATTGGGGGGGGGCATTAGCATCGGCCTTGCTGCACTTGAGCAAAGGATTAATTGACAAAAAGGGTTATAGTCTTTTTTCTATCCAATACTGATCTAATTGAGAAGTAAAATGGATTACAGACAGAAACAAAAAAAAATCATCTTTGCTACTAATAGAGATACATAATTCTAAGCAAATTTACTGAACATATCATTTATTACACTTCTGCTGAGGTGGTCCCAGTGAAGATGTAGAAAGAGCCTGGCAGGCTTCCATCCTAAGAGTAAGACTGGTACAATCAAGTATGTGACTGAAAACAATACACTGGATATCAGTGCATCCTAAAGTCGCCAGTTCTCTATCACCCCTTCCTTCCAGCCTAAAGCTGATCCTTTCCCTAGTTCTCTGTGTTGCATCTCAGCACACACTATCGTTATGTATAACTTTCTGCTGCATCCACTTTTTTTTTTTTTTTTTTTGGTTTGAGACAGGGTCACTCTGTAGTTCAGGCTGGCCCTGAGCTTACTATGTAGCCCAGGCAAGCCTTGAACTCAGCAATCCTCCTGCCTCTGCCTCTTGAGTGCTGGGATTACAGGTGTGAGCCACCACGCCTGGCATTTCCATTTTTTTCTTTAAGATGCTTCTCCACTGGAAATGTGGTTACATCTTTCTTGCCATACAGACATTATTCTTTGTCCCTGAACTCTTTTACAGTATAATCTTTACTCTTAATTTTTTAAGCAAGCCTCCTAAATATGGGAATTCATTTTTATTTTCCATCCTCTCTTAAACCCACCAAAACTAACTTCTGCCATCACCACTGAAACTGCTCTCACTAATTTTCAAATTCAGACTGTTACTCAATGGTCCTTTTCTCACCTGATCATTCAGCAATGATTACTTCTCTTCATGACTTTATATATTTTTTTCTAAATTGTGCCTATCTAAGGTTTCCATGACAACGCAATCTAGCTCTATTTACTTCCTCAAGAAGTAGTCCCTCTACTCCATAAATACTGCAATTCATCCTTGATCCTCACTTTCCCCATTATATAGCCCTCCTTGAACGAACAGTTAAATCACTACCATAGTGATGCTCTTTGAACTACACCTATAACACCAACCATTACCTGAGTAACATGCCTCACACCCAACTTTGCACTCGATATCTTTCCATGGATGCACCTCCTGCAGTATGTGCAAACTAAATTCAACACCCCCTGCTCCACTAACATCCCTAGATACCCCAGTGAAAAACCTCCTGTTTCTCAGTCTCTGCCACCATCCTCTGATGTGTCAGAGTGTATACATCTTGCTGCATGGCCGCTTTGGATTCTAGTCTCTCTACTCTAGCAGGGGTGACAATCCTTTATCCGAATTCCAGAGATACTATTCACAAACATAGTTTAAATATAAGATAATAAGAACAACTAACAAGGAAGACATTCTTTCCAATATTTTTGCTTGTGATACTTTTAGATCTAACTTTATAGTAAAATATCAACCTTTTGAGAATTTGCCCTCTTTGCCTCTATGTTGCTGAGGACTCTCAGAGGGAATCAAGGTGAATGTATCTGAGTGTGTGTGTGTGTGTGTGTGTGTGTGTGCGCATGTGTACTGACATTACACATTTGGCATCAACTCAGTAGTTTTGTCTGTGCCCTTTTTTTTACCCAGTGTTCAATGGGAACTTTTGCACAATTCCCCTCCAAGTTCTGATAATCACCTCTTGGCTAACAACATAACCGTCTCCAGAGTAGAGAATTATCTGTTCAAACCATGACTTTTGTTTTAGGTGGCTAAACATTTGACATAAAAAATCCTGGGAAAGTATTTTTGGACAATTTGCATACTCTGTTTGCCTCTCCCCCAAGCATTTCTAGAATTTAGTATATCCTGAACTGTATGAGGATGCCCTGATTATTTGTCTGTCTCCTTAAAGGCAAATAAGCATCTCTGCTATCTCCAAAGTGGATAGGTTGAGCCCCCTGAATAACATTTACATAAAAGCTTATATTGCAAAAGTGTGGCAAAATGTGTCAAATGTAGAATCTTATAGCCCAAGTAACTAATAAAGTATAACAAGAGTACACGTATCTCAGTAACTTTCCGTTTTGCTTCTGTATGAAATTTCCTATTTTTTTTTTTTTTGAGACAGGGTCTTGCTTTGTAGTTCAGGCTGGCTCTGAGCTCACTATGTAGTCCAGGCAAGCCTCAAATTTAGCAATCATCCTGACTCTGCCTCCCAAGTGCTGGGATTACAGGGTGAGCCACCACACCCAGCAAATTTACTATTTTTTAATTTATATTTTCCCTTTTCTGTTTGCCTTTCCTCTTTCACACAATTGTTTCTATTATGAAGATTAATTATAAATTATATTTAAATCTTTTTGAAATGTTTTGAGTTTTTTCCTGGACTAAGTATTAGTGCTATATTTAAATTAACATTTTTTTATCTCTGACAAAAATCTTTTTGGATTATTTTGACTTCTAAAGGCCTTATTGATTTGATACTTTTTTTTTTTTTGGTACTAGGGATCAAACTCAGGACCTTGTACTAGCCAGCCAAGTGCTGTACCACTGGGCTACATCCCTGGTGCTAATTTGATATTAATTAAAAGATATATAATATGAAAATGGCAAATAAATTTTGAAAACTACACAGATTACATGAATTTATTGATGTTTTATATTCTGCTCCATTTCTACTGAAAGTATTAGAAAAATTTGTTGAGTACCAGGTGGCAAATGGCTTTCAAACCTGATTTTCCAAGCTTTATTTATCTTTTAAGAATTAGACATATAGTGTAATCTATGGATATTAATCAATAAGTGAAGAATAATTTTTATTATCTGTGTTTAAGTTAAATATTAACAAACTTCTAATGTAAGGTACCTTATAGAAGTAAATTTGTATTATCTAGAACAAAAATACTATTATGAACCAAAAGTTACTTATGACTATTAGAAATACAGAAAAAAAGATTGGGTCTATGTACAAATTTTCATGCAGTGAAAATTATATGATTTGGATTTATATATTTCATATAAATTCAATATTTCTTAAGGAAAATATGTTATGGTTTTTCTGTTTTCTCTTAGCTCTTTAATAAAAAGAGGCTCTTTTCAAAGTTCTTCAAAAATAAATCAACCATCCTTTAATTCCTTGGAGATCAGTTAAAAAGTCCATGTAGGGCTATGGACAAATAAAAACATATAAGTACTAGAAATGAAAATAATTTAGAGTTAATGTTTGCTAAACACTCTATGCTTTATGGAAAGTAATGAAGACTTCTTTCCAAGTCTCCCCCTTAATAGTGTTTTGAATAAAGGTAATAGGCATGATTAATATCATTCAAGGATAAAAAAACCTCTTGAGTGCCTATTAAAGAACAAGACAGACATGTCTTCCCCCATGTGAGAGCTCCAGTGTGTGAAGAAGAGGACTGTTGAGAAGTAGCAAAACATGATGAATGTCTTTAAGAGGGAAGCCCAAAGGGCTGAGGGAAAATACACCAAAGAAGCTTGGTTGGATATTTCCAAGGGGTATACAGGTAAGTGAAAAGCTCTGACTCTGGCATATTTAGGGCTCTGTGGGGATCTTGATTTTGCTGCTCTTTGTTTCACATAAAGTGTGTCCTTTCATGTTATTTTATATTAAAAATTTCCCCATCAATGCACACATGAACACACACACACACAGTCAAATGTCCTAGGACTTAGTAACTAAGATTGACCCATTCTAAGCATAAAGGAGAACTAATCTTTTACTTAGAGTGTTTTTTTTTTTCACATTTTACTTTCCCCTTGTTACTACTGGAACAGCAGGAGTCTGAGGACAAAAATGAGAGAGCAGAAGAGTCAAAGAGGTCTCTGCTTTCTTTTCATCTAGGCTTTGGGCCAAGGGCACAAAAGGAGACCTTGTAGAACTCCATGACTCAGCCTTGCTCACTAGGGCTCTGGCTTGGTGCCAGAGACGCACTGTAAAAAATATGTGTGTTCAGACTTTTTCACTGGTCCCCAAGGAATCAAAAGGATGGCTGATTTATTTTTCAGGTCCTTGGGCAAAAAAGGCCTTTTTACCAGAGAACTAACAGAAAACAAGAAGTCTGTAATATGTTTTCCTTATGAAATTGTAGTCAAATACCTGAAATACTTTTGTTGCTTCTTAGATACAGGGCTCCATTTTATATTGTCACTCTTTGTCAGCGTAGGGAGCAGAATTGGTTTCACTGTTTAAAATATCAGCTTGATTAGACCTTTTCTGGAGTTAACTCACGTCAGGAAAGTGGTCAGCATAAGCCTGCCTTCTCTTCTCTCCCTTCCCATCAGCTTTCTGGCAGGACAGGGTCAAGATGGGGTGGAGGAGGGAGGCATGATCTTTCTCCCTTCTCCCTCTTTCTAAGTTTGGAGCACAACCCAGACAACCTAAGCAATACACAGGAGAGCTAACAGGGTCTTCTTGGCAGCTCTTCTTCCTATTTTTAGTATGACATACTGAAGTCACAGGGAAAAAAATATTTAAGTGCAGCGTGAACCACTGTAACACTGAACTTGCTATAGCCTGAAGCTATTGAGGCAAACAAGCTCAAGAGAAAGAAGGTTCTCGTGCATTCAACCAGGTTCTCTAGAGCTTTGGACTGTGACTTCAAACTAAATTCCCAAGTAATACAGATTTTTACTGTTATTGCTTATTTTCCCCTCAATAATATGCTTTGTGAGAACATATCCCTCAGAAGTATGAGGAAAAGAGGATTAGTTCAGGTAAATTAAGGGGTACTCTTAGCATGCTTAGACAAAAACACCATTAAATAGTACCTTAATCTCACTCAAATTTCAAAAAGTATAAGCAAAAAAAATTAGAAGTAAAAATGTTATTTTTGTTTGCAGAATGTTTTATTGACATTGGCACCCGTGAAGGCTCGAACAGTCAATATAAATGGTATAATATAGAGAACAGTAAGATACCTGCGAAGCAGTACATGGAGCACAACAAGGTCTTGACAATTAGCTGGGAGTGCCCACACTGACTAAACAATGTCTGTCCTAACACACACACTGTGAGCCACTCTACTTGACTTTTGAGGTTTGAAAGTACAGAACTACTGAATATAGAGGGGCAAATGATTTCAATCCTGGTAATATAATATACTTGCCACAAGTCACACTGTAGTCATGTGGGTCAAGCTGTGCAATGAATATTACTAATCTCTGTAATGTACCATTCTAGAATTTTCTGTTGCACACATGCTTCTAGCAAATATTAGGTAGATCTGGCTTTTGTATATCAAGTCTCAAAGATTTTCACCTATATTGTTTCATTTAGTGCTCTTAGCATCTCTGTGGGGTGGGTGGGCAGGCCATGGCTATTTCCTTTATCAAGCCCTATAGTTCATCTGGATGCTTCTTTTATTCACCTGGAGTTTTCAGTGTATAGCTGAAAATACATATTAAATTTTATGGTATAGTCATATATCATTTAATGTGTGGAGTACATTCTGAGAAACCTATCATTAGCCAATTTTGTGCTTCTACAAACATCATAGGGTGTACTCAACAAATATAGGCGTTATATAGGTCAATCATTCCACAGAGCGTATTGGTGGGATCAAGAAACACAGTAAACACAAGAAGTATGAGGTCACTGAAAGGCTGATCCAGCATACTGCTCTATATAAACATTCTTTAGTGGAAATAGTACACACTAAGTCAATGATGAGGTATAGTAAGTATATAAACCTGCGACACTGTTTAACATTGTTATCAAGGATGATGTACCATACATAATTATATACAACTAGCAGTACAAGTTTTATACCAGCATTACCAAAACATGTGAGTAATGGGTTATATACTAGTCCATAAGAAATTTTTAGCTCCATTATAATTCTAAGGAACCACTGCTGTATATGTGGTCCACCACTCACCAAAACATTACAGTGCTATTATTTTTATAATATAGATGCTAAGAACAAAAGTTGGAACACTACTTGTTTAGGTTAAGACTGTCAGTGATGGTGGGGTACGGAGAGGTGTTGAGTTTACTCAGAGGGAAATGGGCCTTCGTCAGGCAATACAAATTCTACTCCTTCTCTTTCCTAGATGACCTTATTCACTGTTATGGTTTCATCATTGCCCTGTAAATTTACATCTACAGACTGGAGTTCTGACCCATCTTCTGATTGGTGTCTTTCTGCACTTACTATCGACTTTTTGAAAAAATACTAGCTCGATTCATATTATCTTGGATGTGAATGGGGCTGGTCTGGCAGGCAGAGGTTGCTCAGTAGTGCCTGCAAGTCAGCAGGTCAGAAAAGGCAAATATTGCACCCAACAAAAGCACATAGTCTCCATCAAATCTAGCAAGTTAAAATGGCTTCTGTTTATTTTTCATAACTTATCTTCTCTATTTGTGAAAAGTAACATGAGTTGTTTATAATCCCAATTCATTTTGTTCAACACTGACCAAAGTCAAATAAAGGAAACACTAGGCCAATCTCAGAAGATTTTAAAGAAGCACATTTACCAATGGTTTATTCCCTCACTGATATTAACCCTTTCTCAAATGAAATGTCTATACAGATATTACTAAAACATAACTGGAGGTTATTTGTTGTTAGACAGATATGTAAATACTCAAGCAATAACAGAAAGTCAGGTTTGCAAAAGCAAATGCAGTACCTGATAGTTTACAACTGAACAGGGATCATCCTTTCTTTTAGGACCATTGTGCTTCAAAACATTAAGTAAGGAGAAAAGATGAATGTGGAAACAGAAATTCCTGTTGAAAATAAGGCAAACACAAGTCACATAGAGCTTTCTGTAAGGTTTTCAAATCAATGAAATTCCTTATTCTACTTAAAAATGTATGACTGCAGCCAGGCGTGGTGTCTCACGCCTGTAATCCCAGCACTCGGGAGGCAGAGACAGGTGGATTGCTGAGTTCGAGGCTTGCCTGGGCTACATAGTGAGCTCAGAGCCAGCCTGAACTACAAAAGTGAGACCCTGTCTTAAAAAAAGAAAGTGTATGACTGCTTGACTCTCACTGTAGTAGACAATGACAAACTCACTGAAATATCTACTCATGAAAAGGCACATTGTTTCCGAAGTTTTTTTTTTTTTCTGAGAATATTTGCACATTGAAGGGTCTTTTTGGTATCTGTCTGTTCTTGCTATTATTTTCATTTGACTTAACTATATATCATGGAACAACAAACATTACTTCACCAGGGGAAGTTTTCAATGTGTCTGAAAAATAGCTTTAAAAACAGATGTTTTAAATCTTAAAAATAGTGTAAGTTTATTCAAACTTCTATTTGATTTTTCCTTTTGGTATGTGTAAAATTTGCAACTGAACACATTATTGGCTTATTACCTTTCCACATATATTTTATTTGACAATACTGATATGAAAACTTCCTTAAAAATGTCAAAGGAGGCTCACTCCAAGAAATAAAATGTCTTTAGTTCATCAAAAATGTTGCTGAGACAGAGTAAATAGCAATGCCACACAAAGCTGGCTTTACTTTTAACTACTACCCAAACAGTCTTTAAAAAGTGAATTCTGGCTTCTTTAATTTTATACAAAGGCAATGGATTTCATGTTAACCTTTTATATCACTATATTGCCTTATTCCTGAGAAAGGACATGGGTAGAATTTAAGGTCAAAAAACTGATTTGTTAAAATGCTATCCACTGAAATGCACAGAAATAACTGCAAGCTTCTCATACACTAGTAAACATCATGGGCATTTTAAAATCATGGTAAATACCTAGGCACTTAAACAAAAATGCAATTTTATAACCTTACTGCTTTTTTTTTTTTTTTTTTTTTGAGACAGGGTCTCACTTTGTAGTTCAGGCTGTAGCCCAGGCAAACCTCGAACTCAGCAATCCTCCTGTCTCTGCCTCCTTAGTGCTGGGATTACAGGCGTGAGCCACCACGCCGGACACTGTGGTATGCGGTATTGATTGCTGGTGGGTGTGAGTCACCACGCCCAGCATTGTATGTGGTTCCCTAGGATCAAACTCAGGACCTTGCACTTGCGAGGCAGGAACCAGAACCACTGAGCTAAATCTCCAGCACAACCGTACTGTTTTAAAACTTCAGCTAAAATTGAATGTGTCAGAGATGCATTCAATTTGCTTTTTAAAATCGGTACTATAGTTTAATAGCATTGTAAATATTTCTTCCTTAGAATAACTTTTGTTTGTTTGGATTTTGGTTTTTGAGACGGGGTCTGGCTATCTAGGTCAGGCTGGCCTCAAACTCACTATGTAGCCCAGGATGGCCTCGAACTCAAGGTGATCCTCCTGTCTCAGCCTCCCAATTGCTGGGATTACAGATGTGGGCCACTGTGCCTGACTCTTCCAATGACTTTGTATAAAGTAATATGTTTGGAACAGTAGATCTATTTGCTTGTATGACTAGAGGATTAGCCAGAACCAAGAAGTTTGACTAATATGACTTTGTCCTAGGCATATCTCTTCCTCCTATCCTCAACGAAAGAATCTAATAAGGACTTTGAATTTTAAATTAAAATTTAGAGATGATTTGGACAATAAGTTCTGTACCACTTTATAGTCTATCTGTAATATCAGGAAAGATACTCTTTAGGTATAGCATCAATATGAATCTAATAAAAATATAAATTTTAATTATTCATATAGAAGTCTATGAGCAGTCCAAGAAATAATAGTCAATATACTATTTATATAGAACCAGGAGACAATCTATGTTTGATTTTTGATTTCTTGGCTTTTAATCAGAGGAATGGCCCCAGTATACATATAATTTTGAAATAGGTCCCTTAACAATAGGCTGTGAAAATATTCTTAAATGTGTTCTATAAAGTAGGTATAGGAGAAGGAATTATTCACAAATTATACCTACCTTCAAATAGTGCCTTTATTACATTTTCTAACTTACTCTGAATTTTCAATGGTTAAAGGGACTGCTATTTCAACAACTTATAAGGCAATGGAGATACAGAAAAAGAAGTTCAATTCTATAAAAATTTTAATTTCTTATTCATTAAAAAAGGAAATTGGTCAGTATTTTCTTTGTGCAAACTGAAAAAAATTAAACCATATTATTTCAACATTGAAGTAGATTTTCTACAAAGCAGTATTACTTTCTGAATTTATTCATATTTGTTAATTCTTTCAAGGCAAATTCTCCTTTATTTTATAAATTTTATGAGATAAATTCTTCAAACAGAAAAATTAATATAATGTTAAAAGTGTTCATATTACTTGTTGGAACTTAATATAACAGATACTACCAAAACATACACAAAGTATTTGTTTCTTTAAGATAGTCTTTCATTTTTATATTAAAATACTTCATTTTGATCAGTATTTACAACAATTATGCTTTCAAATTCTTTCTAGTATATTTCTCAAATCATCAAATAACTGTTAATAAGAATTTAACTAGACACAGTGATGGCTTGGCTCACAGATTTAGTTTGTTTCATAAAGGGGCAGAAGGTTATAGGGTGGGTAGGGATATGGGTAAAAATGAGAATTAACTTGTGTCATATACTGGTACAAATTCCCCAATGTTGAATGTGATTGTGGGCTGTATATAAAATGTACAAATAAAGAATTCAATAAAGAAGTCAATAAAAAATTAAAATAAAAAAATTGTTTCTCAGTTCTGGGGAAAATGACCCTAGTCATGTCTTCTGTCACTTAATCCAAAATTTGTAAAGAGTAGCAAAATTTTATAGAACACTTCTGTTTGCAAAACAAATTGTTCCTAGACAAAAGCACGAGTAAACTGAGGTACTATATTACAGTAAAAGGATATTTTATTTAAGGAAATTCTTTCATGTGACTTGTTCTAGAAATACAAACAACCTTTCAAAAATAAAAGGTTTTATCAATGAATTTATCACTGAAATTATCACTGAGGGACAAATATATGATAAAAATACAGTGGAATATGTAATGTTTTAAAATATTCATAATCATAAAATACTCAAATACTCATTTTGAATATACTCATCTCATCAGTACTGTCACTTTTTGAAGCAGTTCTAGAAATCCATTTTTGTGTATTTAGTTGTACTGTTATGGCTGCTTTGTCCTGAGATTAAAAATGTCTACCCTTGGGGCCGGAGGGTTAGCTCAGTGGTTCTGGCGCCTGCCTCGCAAGCGCAAGGTCCTGAGTTCAATCCCCGGTAACCACATATAATGCTGGGCGTGGAGACACGCCCACCAACAATCAACACCGCATACCACAATGCCGGACGTGGTGGCTCAGGCCTGTAATCCCAGAACTCGGGAGGTAGAGACAGGAGGATTGCTGAGTCCGCGGCGGCTTGCCTGGGCACCATAGTGAGCTCAGGGCCAGCCTGAACTACATAGCGAGACCTTGTCTCAAAAAAAGCAAAAAAAAAAAAAATGTCTACCCTTCATTGTCATTTTGACTTTAGGGAAGAAAAAGTTGTATAGTGACAAAGCCAGTGAATAGAGTGAATGGGAACATTTCCTAATGTTTTTACAAGATTACCTTTCTGTTGAATGGTACTTCGTAGCCATTTTTTGATCACATCTCATAAAGACATGAACAAAGACTTGTAGAACTTACTCAGAAAGGAGCAAGAGGGAATAAGTGAACAGGAGTATTCTGAGGAAGATTAATAGCAATGTGTTTTACTGTGAAAAATTTTAAAGAATTTAAATGTTCATCATGATTTTGCACATATCTGATTTTTTTTAGATGATCAGACTCATTTGTCCAACAACTCAGTAGGTAATTTTCTGATCCTTAAGTAGCTTACAATCTTACACAAAATCAGTGAAACTAGTATTACAACTAAAACTATGCTCCCTCTATTTTACCTCTAATTTTCAGCTGACACATTGCATTAGTATTCTAGGCTCACCAGTATTTTATAGCAAAACTGTCGGGAATGGCAGACCACTTTTGGATGTCTGCTCTGCTCTGCAGAATCAAAAATTGGGATTATTGTGGACATCTTCCCTGCCCTCCTGGATCTTCAACTACAGGGATTATTACCGATATCCATCCTGCCTTATGCATGCTAAAATATGGGGTATGAAGGCTTGGCATTGAATAAAGGTGCAGCCAGCTCAGGGTATTGGGCCTTCTGCTGCTGTCATCCAAAGAAACAAGGCTTGAGCCCAAGCTCAGCCTTTTTCTTAAAGTTCCAATTTGATTGTTCGTTGGTTGCTAACCTTGCTAAGGGATGCAAGGGGCACTGGAGCTTGCTGCAAGGGTTCTGCCTACATCCTCTTTCTGTCTCCCACACAAAACAAATTATTCCTTTTCTTTCTGAATGTCCAATTTATTCAACCTCATTATTAATTTTTACTAGGTAGCTATCCTAGTTTCCTAGGACTGCCTCAATAAAGCAAAACAAATTGTGTGGCTATTTCTCACGGTTTAGAATTTCAGAAGTCTAAAATCAAGGGTCATCCTTCCTCTGAAAACTGTGGAATAGAATTCATAAATTGTTCCATCTTCTGGTAATTCTATGCATTCTTGGCTGGTAGATACATCATTTGCATTTCAATTTGTTCTCACATGGCTTTCTTCTCTTCTCTGTCTTTTCTCTTTTGTACTTTTTGTTGTATTTTTCTTTTTGTTTTGAAGCAGTAGCAAAGTTTATTCAGAAAAATAAAAGTGAAGAGTGGGAGAGAAACTGGCTCTGCATAGTGAGCTTGGGCCAAGTAAATAGAAAAAGAAGGTCTGAGCTAAGAGAAAAGAACATGCTACATCTAGGAAACACAGTGCAGGCTATTATGGAAAGCTATGACAGTCTTTTGTAAAATGACGTGTGTTGCTGGATTTAAGGGCCACCTGGTTAATTCAATACAGTGGAACATTGGTACTTGCCATTAGTTGGTTCCAAGAGGCAAGACAAATACTAAAATACACACACACACACACACACACACACACAAAGAAAACAACAACAACAACAACACCCACACAGGCAATTATCAAGCAAATTGTTTTGGCTGGAAAATGTAGCAAGTCATAAGGCAACTGACTCCAAAAAGTTCTATTTTGTATGTCAAATACCAAACAAAATGTGAATACCAGGACAAAGTTGGCTAAGTTTCAAAGCAGTCAAGTACCAAAGTGCAACTATATATCCAATATAATATCAGCTGAAGATTCTTATCTTAATTATACCTCCAAAGACTTTTTTCTCACAAATAATCTCACATTAATGTAAATTAATGTAAGCATGCTTTAGAGACCACCATTCAATCCATGTGTGTGTGTGTGTGTGTGTATTTTAGTATTTGTCTTGCCTCTTGGAACCAACTAATGGCAAGTACCAATGTTCCACTGTATTGAATTAACCAGGTGGCCCTTAAATCCAGCAACACACGTCATTTCACAAAAGACTGTCATAGCTTTCCACGTAGCCTGCACTGTGTAGCAAATGGTACAGACTTCATTCTATTGACTATTTTAAATGCCTTTCAAAAGAAGCATAATAGTATAAATGCTAAGCTAATATATTTAAAAAGACCAATATTTTTTAAAACATAGTCACCTAAATAAACAATTATTTTTCTCTCAGCCTAGACTGGTAGGGCTACTCTGTTTCATTAGGTTGTTAAGGGTCCCAGCATCCAGGGTCTCTGTCATGCCTTTGTCTCAGGTAAGAAGGGGTAAAGTGGAAAGCAAGGCAATTCATTTTAAACAAGTGAATTAGAGCTGTTTATATTATTTCTACATTGTCATTTCACTGTGACAATACATTCATGTAGTTTCCTTCAAGTGCAAGCCAGGCTGACAATGACCTCTCTAGCTGGGTGGCCATGATTCTAAGTTTAACTCTCCTACTATATATGCCTGGATGAAAGAAGAGATTGGGGAAAACTAACAACATTTAACAATTTTTAAAAGTTTTAATTATGCCTTTCTAAACTTATATATGTCATAGTTAATGTAAATTATGCATCTGATTACAGCATTCATCATTTTCATTCATAGCCTGAAAAATAAACATTCTCTTGGTATTTAAAATTCCTTTTTGTCCTTGACATTACCTTTAAAGGGAGAATGTCAGAGACCGGAGGAACATTGAGGTCTACTTGGTCTCCTCTGTGAGCACAAAAGAGAAAGGCTGCACTCAGGGGTGACTGCATATTGCAGGTTCTAAGGAAAAGTTATCTAAGTTTAAGTTGGTTTCCAGAGTATGTATTATTAATGGATATTGGAAAGCAGATGAGTCCTGTTGCTTGTACTTGTATTTGGGTAACTAAACTTAAGATGTGCCAGACTGGGGATCAGGGAGAGGGATCAGCAAGAGACCCTTGAATACCCTCATGTTAAATGACTCTATGTCTCTTTATTATTCATCTCCTTTTGCCCCTGGGTCTGGAAGAACAAAATAGTAGGTTTAGTTCCTGAACAAAGCTGGCTGGGTAGGTCAGCTACAGGTGGTGCTCAAATGTGGGGCTTGGATTTGGCCTTGCCTACAGAAGGAACTATTGCATTTCTGCAGTTCAGGATCATTGTTAGACACAATTATTGCTAGTTATTGTTATTTTCTTATAATTGCCTTTAAAATTCCTTATAAAAAATGTCTGACTTGACTAATTTGTATTCCAACTTTCATAGGTACAATGGTGGTTATAATTCTTCCCACCTTCCACCTCCTTTCCTCTCCACACAGCAGTACAGTGCATGACCTGGTACATGGGTGATATCTGTTGATCAGGTTAATGTGCTTGACCTACAGGCTCAAACATTTCCGCCAGTGGGCTGTTCAAAGGACTAGACCTACAGCGTGGATTTACTATTTGGCTCCCATTCTAAGGCACATTCTCCATCTATTTTCTCAAAAACAAAGTTTTAATACTCATTTATTTGACCTTGTGTTTCTCATTTGGTTCAAAATTTATGTAGTGAGTAGTAATACATTAATCCTCTAACTCAACTAGTGATTAAACTTGTGTTTCTACATTGCATGTTATCAGGGACCTCTGCAGTAGGTTCTGATCTCCTGCTCAATGCTATGGCACAAGGCTAAGAAAATAAACTAAAAGATAACTAAAGAGACACAGAAACCAAGGAGCCAGAATGACCAATGCTGCTCACCCAGAAAAGGATCTGGTCTGTCTAAGTCACTGATTTTTATTAGTAGTCAAACTGGGGTAAAGGCAAGCTATATGCAAGGATAGGATTACATGTGAAGATGCACTGTTATGCAGCTTCTATGAAAACTAATACAGGGAAGACTAGTAAAGTACAAGGCAAATCATTCTTAATTTAGGAACAGAATAGACAAAATATATGGTTGCCACTGAAACACTGTCCTTCTAGTTAAGAGGTTTTTAATTGTGGAAATGGAATTTGGGCATGAGTTACTCTGACCTCAACATGGAGGCTTTGTCCAGATTCACTTTAAACAAGCCAGTTGTAGGATTAACTCTTTATTGCTCACACTGCTTATAGCCTACTTCAAGCATAGTCAATATTGTGGGTCCCCCACAGCTGGTGAGCATAAAATAGTGAACAATTAGAAAATTTCTGAGAAGTTGCACCCAAAGACTTTGTTTAATGTCATTATAAGGAAAGGATATTATTTCTGTCCAAGAGAGAAATTAGTTTTCAGCTTACATTAAATATAAAAGTTATTTTTCCAGTTAAAAGGAACAAAATATAACATTTACCTTTCTCTCATCAAGGATTTAAACAAAGACTTGATCATTTCATCAGCTCTGCAGGAGGCAAGGACAGCATAAAACATTAGAGACCATAGAACTCAAACACCTTAAGAAGAAGTTTCTTTAAAAGAAGAGAATGGAACACATTCACATGACACCAAGGTTCTGACACTTAGAGTGGGCATAGTTGGTGTGCAACACCCTAGAAGGTATTTCCTTAGCAAGTCTTGGTCGTACCTAAAGTGGCCTCAGATCATACATCTTTTGAGGTGTCACTGCTGATCAGCCACAACCAACCCATCTCTTTCTTTAACTCTTAAGACCTAACCCGCAATACTGACTTGTTGGGACCCATTTTTAAGGTTTTGGCAGAGTAAGATTCTTTGAGTAACATAAATATTGTGTTTCATCTACATTACAAAAACTAATGTTTTTTTTTTTTTAAAGTACTAGAACTCAAACCCAAGGCTTTGGACATGACAGGCAAGCACTCTGCCTCTGAGGTATATCTCCATCATTGGATGTAATTTTAACATGTTGAATGTCCTCTTTTTCACTTATTCTCTATATTCAGTAATTCTAAGTAATATTAATTACTGCCTTAGAAATTTTCAAGTCTGTTTTTATTTTTCTACTAATGAGTTCAGCCCTATTTACTTTGTTTTTTGGACATGTTAAAGAATCTACCAACTGGTTTCATTCCCCAATCTCCTAAAGCTTCTTTAAAGCTTTCTAACTGCAAACCTATTATTTTTTCCAAACTATAAAAATTCCAGGACTTCTACTTGACCATGAAATAAAATGCAGAAATCTACAAATGGTTCTTAAAGTATGATTCAGACCAGCTGTACCAGAATCACCAGGGAATGTGAAAAAGGTAAATTCTTGCCTGTCTGCCTTTAGCAGAATCAAAATTAGATCTTCTAAATCAAAATCTCGGGATGGGGCCAAGTGAACTGTGCTTTTACAAGCTCTTTGGGGATTCTGAAGCATGCTTGTGTTTGAAAATCAGTGCTAGAGGACAGTACAGATAAATGATGCTGTCTGATTTGATTCCCCGAGGCTCAAATGTATGTCTTATGGCTCTGTCCTCAGAATATCCTACTTCCCAAGCATATTGTGTCCTTTCACACTTTTATTCTTTGTCACTTCAGTGCCTGAAAGGTTACTCAACTCCCTCACTGTCTAGTTACATCCTGAAGACACTGTAAATCCTTTTGGAATCAGTAGGATATAAATAAGAGTTTACTCATTCTTTAACACCCAGCTCAAATATCAACTATGCTGCAAAGCTTCCTCTGACTTCCAAAGAGATTTAGTCATTCTTCCCTTCTGTGCTGTAGCTATATCTAATACTTTCGATACAGTTATTTTTGCCTTGTCATCATGGAGGATGGGTTCTTGGTGTCCCACCCCAACGTGTTCTTCAAAATGCTGGGATCACAGATGTTCCCAGTATGAAACTGTTGAATAAGATTTTGTTTAGAGATTTACCATGTAAGAAAGTTATTAGTCCTGAGCTTTTATCTTTTCCTTTCTTTTAACAAAAGATAAATCTTCTGAGAAGTTTCCCCTTTTGTTCTTAAACTGCTAGCATAGGTTTGAGAGTGTCTGATAAGACAATCAGGCAGCTCAGATAAAGGAAGCCTAGGCAGACATCACAAGTACACCATAAGTCCCTAAATTCATACTTAATAATTGAAAAAAAAATTTAGGTAAATATAAAATCAAGGTCAAATTCTTAAAATTTTCTCTGATTTTAGATTGTCTTGATTTATTACAATAGTTGAAAAAATTACCTATGCAATAAATTTTGGAAAATACACAATTCTATTTATGTGTGTGTGGCTTAAAAGTGATAGATTTGTTTGGTGGAAGTAATAGATATCATTTCAATTATATTTACTATACTAGGAAACAAAGTTCCATTGGTAATAGAACATTCTGAATTTTCATTTTCTTACACATAAACTTAAATGGATATTTTGTATTTATTTTCCCCTAATATACTATATAGTTTTACCTAGTATAGTTGCTAGACTTCCCTTTTCTCCCCTAAACCTCATATGTCACTACTTCTCCTATGCTAAATAAGTAATGAATATCAGTATGAGAAGGAAGCTGTAGATATCCCAATACCACTACCACCACAAAGAAGACAGGTATGTACTTGGTAAAGTGTGGACAGACATGTAAACATAACAATGGCAGATCAACACTGGAAGAGACTGAAACATCTCTCATGATCATGGTATTGTTAGACTTGCAAATTGTTCAAGAAGACTGGTTATTTTCACAATTAACTCAGTCACTCAAAGAAGTCTTTACTTTGAGGTATCCAGTTAAATACAACCAAAGAATAGAGTAGAGCTAAAAGCTTTTGGAAATGGCAATCTTACATCAGGATTCATCCTCCTTCAACCTACCATTCCAAATCCTAAGCGGTCTCTGAAGCATTTATCACATCATCTTTGCAATGGAGTTATTGTTCTTGTCTTCACCATTGGATTGCATTCCCCCAAAGCAGGATATGGAGCCAATTCATCTTATATTTTCTCACAGGCAATCTACAGCCATACCACCCCGAACGTGCCTAATCTTGTCTTATATTTTCATAGGCATCTGGCAAGTCATGTAACTTTGATATACTCTAACTGAGGGGATAAAGTGAAAATCCACCATTCAGGAAGAATTAGTTGCTGACACTGAAAAAGAAATTGTTCTGTAGAATCTACACATTTAGATAATGTAGTTTAATCCAGCCTGAAAAGGAAAGACACTTATTTTCTGTAAAATGCATCAAAAAGGGTGGTCTGATTACTTTCTTCACTAGCTGGCGAACCCACTGAAGGATAGTACTATGCTCTGAGGTCACCAATTGAAGCAGCGCCTTTCCCACTTTCCATTGCACCAGTGTAATCTTTGAGGGATGCTTGGTGTATGTCTTTATTTGGTACAAAGTTTTCTGAAAATCTTAAGGCTTCTGGAGCCTAATTAAAGAATAAACCTCCTCCTTTATTTATTTATTTTTTTAATACTAGGGATCCAGCTGAGGATATTGTACTTGAAAGGTACCACTAGGTTAAATTTCTCAAATTCAGGGGGAAATTTTTCCCCAAATAGGCTTGATTCTAATTTTTGAGTCCAGAATCCTCAAATTTCTTCCCAATCAAAAATATTAAAAAGTAGCAAAAAAAAGGCAAAAGCACAATAGGCTACCAAACTTCGATCAAAAGGACTAATTGTGCTTCGGAAACAATTTTCTGAATAACAATATATCACAGTGAACTGAGTGTCACAGTTAGTTTCGTTATCTGCATAATGAAACATTTATTGTTATGGATGTACTTAACTTTAATGGAAGGTAATATTGTATAGAACATGGAAATCTATAGCTATAAAATATATGATTCTTGGTAAATTATGCTCTAAACAATATCCCCATCTTTCCACATTATATTACTTTCTAGCTGATACTTTTTCTATCACGTTCAAGACTAACAAAAAAGCTTTCTAACCTCACGCTTTCGTATACGTCTTTCATTCATTCTCAAACCATTGTAATTTGCCCTTTACTTGACAGATACTTTTCTATTTTTAAAATAAATTATCTAAGGGCTGCCAATGGGTCCTTCTCTCACTTTGAAACTTTGCTACTTAGGGCTCTGTTGTCTCTCCTTCTTCTTGAGTCATCTGTCCTTGTACATCTAGTGCAATGGTTTCTCTTGATCTCCTCATCACCCCTATATTTACTTTTAATTTGAAACCCAGTTTCTACTTTTCCTGTGTGGCTTTGGGTAAGTTCCCTGAATCCAAGTGTTGGCTGTACTGACTTAGGCAGCCTTCAGCCTGCCATGCTATCAGTCTAGGTCACAGAAGGCAACAGAAACATGGGTTAAGACTATGAGCATTAATTTTGATTACCAATTTGACCGGATTAAGAAGTACTTAGAGAATGGTAAAGCACACTTCAGGGTGCAACAGTAAGGGTGTTTCCAGAGACTGGCATGTGATCATCAGAGAACTGAGTGAGGAAAATTCACCCTGAATATGCACAGCACTATCTAGCATTTAAGTGCCCGGACTGAGGGCAAGAGTAGAAGGAAGAAGTTTGCACACATACACTTGCTCAACTTTTCTTGAATGGACTGTTTTTTTTTTTTTTCTTCTACTACTGCCTGCAAATATCAGACTCCAGTTCTTTCACCCCATCTATCCAGACTTACACTAAGGGATATCCTGGGGGCTCTTCAAGCCTTTAGCTTCAGATTGAGGCTGTATCATTTGTCTTTCTGTTCTGCTTTTTAAAATGAGCAGCTACAATTTTCCCTGGCTTTCCACTCTGTAGACAGTCTATAACTATTGTAGGACTAGCCATCGCAGAGCATCAGGAAACTACTGCCACAGCTGGTAAAGAGCTAGAAATTTGGTAAACAAGAACTTTGGTCCTAGAGGTATAAAGCTAATGCTAAAACTACAGTAAGTGGGTTGGGAAGAGAGAAGTACCTCAATTACCTCCCACTTCTATTATCCTTCAATTTTCTGTTTTTGTCTCTTACTACTCAAGTCTGACTAGAAACTGATGACATGATTAAAACTGGCTGAAGCTCCAGAGGTTCATCTCCTGAGATGTCCAGCAAGGAAAGGAAGGAGAGAGACTGAGTGTGGACAGAGGACAGGGGAAAACAGCCATCACACAAGCATACTGCTAATCATCTATTCCACATATCTGAAAACACTGAAGGTGCCAGGTATTCCAGGAAACTGGAATACAAGAGTCTATAAGAAGGAAATAGGCCCATTTTCATTCTACTGAAAACCAAAGGAGAGACAGGAGCCCAGGGTGCCAGAATGTGGTGGGAGGAGGCCCAGGAGATGAGGTATGAAGGGCAAGAAAAGGTGAAATCATAAAGGTCTTTTAGGATTTTTCTCTTATGCAGCATAATAGCATTGGGCTGATGGTGGTAGTCTGATACATGCAAACAAAGACACATCTGGTTTCAAATTGTCAAATAACACTTTCACAATATCTTGAAGATAACCTGCAGTGACAAAAATGTAGGTGTCCCATTGTAGTGTGTATTGCCCTGGCTGCAGCTGCCACACAAAAGAGTCAGATGGTATTTTGAGTAGGGTGGCACTCTTTCACATCAGAATGCACTCTCGATCATTGAAAAGTGACCCACCAACAATGGCTGGAAGCCCACAAAGTAGTTTGGAGCTAAGGGCTCTACACCTGAGTAATATTCCTCTGAAATGTGGACTAGAAAATAATAAGAGGATTATAATTAGCTGGTTGGTGGTGTGAGAGTAGCTTAGAATAGAGGAGAAAAGAGACACATTGAGAAAGAAAAAAATGCAGCTTCTCCTCCTCCTTAAGGGTGGCTAGGTTCTAAGAGCTACTCAAATATACAAATAAATATTCCTGTCTTCCCGTCTTCTTTTTTTTTTTTTTTTTTTTTTTTTTTTTTTTTT
>PVIC010011581.1:0-41175 GCA_004025085.1 Thryonomys swinderianus | reverse complement strand
TTGAGTTCTTTATATATTGTCGATAATAGCCCTTTGTCTGATACACAGCTAGTAAAGATTTTTTCCCATGTTGTTGGTTGTCTTCTAGCAGTGCCAGCGACTTCTTTGGCTGTGCAGAAGCTTTTCAGTAGGATGAGATCCCATTTGTTGATTCTTTCTGCTAGTTCTTGTGCTAGGGAGGTTTTATTCATAAAGTCTAAGACATTGCCTAAGCCAGTGTCTCCAAGAGTTTTACCAAGCCTGTTTACCAGCAGGCTTATTGTTTCTGTTTTAATGTTTAAGTCTCATATCCACTGTGAGTTTAGTTTTGTGCATGGTGAACGAGATAGGTCTAGCTTTAGCTTTTGGCAGGCTAAAGCCCAGTTTTTCCAGCAACATTTGTTAAAAAGGCTGTCTTTCTTCCATTGGGGATGTTTGGCTCCTTTGTCAAAGATAAGGTGGCTTAGTGTATCTGGAGTTGTTTCTGGGTCTTCTCATCTATTCCACTGGTCCTCGGGTCTGTTACTTTGCCAGTACCATGCAGTTTTTATCACGGCAGCTTTATAGTAGAGTTTTAAATTGGGAATTGTAATACCCCCTGCCGTGTCATGGTTGCTTAGAATTGCTTTTGCTATTCTAGGTTTCTTGTGGTTCCAGATGAATTTTTGTATTATTTTTTCTAGCTCTGTGAAGTATACCATTGGAATTTCAATTGGAATTGCATTGAATCTATATAGTAGTTGTGGGAGTATAGCCATTTTGATGATGTTAAAAACCACATCTTCTTTATCCACTCTCCAGTTGAAGGACATTCAGATTTTCTTCTTTGTGTGGACACTGGAATATTTGTTACAAAACTATAAATTCCATGTGGAAAATAAAAGGGCTCCTGTATTAGTATAGAGAATAGAACCTAGTTGAGTTCAGAGGGGTTGTGTAAGAATTTGGATAGTACTTTCCTGACTCCTTATGCCCACTTGTGTCAGTTACTTTTCTCTAATTGGAGAGACAAAATACCCAACACCCAGAGTTAAAAGGTGACAAGTTTATTTGATTTACAGTTTGGAGAGGTTCCAGTCCATAACTGGCTGACTCCAACACAGTATGGCAGACTGGCAACAGTTCACAACAGTGAAAGGGAGCGAAAGCAACAAGAGAGTTTAATGGTATCTTTCTGCTCCTATTATCTTACTCAGACTACCAGGATTAGGACAGTGCCATACCAGTCACTTACATGTAATGGCTTAGTAATCATATGCTATTAATACCAGCATCATGCACTCTAGATTCAACCACCTCTGAAATAGCCCCATCTCATTTGCATGAGACTTAGGGGAAGATATCTAACCCAAGCCATAACACCATTAATACTCAGTTTCTCTTACTTTGGCTTCTAGTGCTACCCCCACTATTCTTACCCCTCTCTATCTTGAGGATAAGCATAATTCCTGGGTTCTAAAAACCTAGTAGAAATAACTTTCCATCTAGCAAAATTCTCCTTTGAAGGAGAACATACTGAAAATTGTGTATAAAATGTGAAAACAAGATTCTATTCTTTGGAATCTCAAATATGACAGTGAAAAGTTTTCTTTGGCCTTGGGCGTCTTTTCACAAGGTGACTTCCCTTCTAGGCATGTCAGTTTGTCTCAGTCTTCACTTGACAACCCTCTACCCATATTTTTTAACCCGTTCTCTGTGTTTCTGTGGATCTCAGGGAAATGCCAATAATATACACATATTCCCAGAAAAGGGAGGCCATTTTGTCATTGCAAGCCCTGTTATAATGATGTGAGCATTTAACACCCATGGTTTTCCACCTAACTTTTCCTTGCAGCAGAATGTGATTGATTATATTGCTTCAAGGAGGCCCTCATGTCCTAAGAAATACTATGTCAGAAAGTTGCAACACACACCAAGGAGTATATAAAGTGGTTTTGACAGAGAATCATCCATTGACTAACTTCAAAGATTTTTGATGCAACAAAGATGCAATAGAAGGCAAGAGTACTTGAAGGAATCCACTTACTAGTGTTTGCCCTTTGCAAACTCAATTTGACCTCCCTTAACCTCAGTTTTTTCATGTATAAAACAGAAATAGCATAATAGCTAAAAAGACCAAATGCAATATATTTGTGGAGCTGCTATATAAATTGCTGTGCAATATGAGTATTTCCAGAGGGTAAAATAAATAAGAACTTACCTGTGACCATCCTGGAACCTTTCATAAAGAATTGCCTCTAGATTTCTCTCAGCTTGACTTGGAAAATCCTGTTTTCCCTACACACAGCTTATCAGTGCAAAAGGCACATACCTCTAATTTTCACTCAAAGTAAAATGATCATCTATGCCATTAAAGTACCTCCCATGGCTCTTCAAAGTAAATTTTTATAGCCCCCAAATAGTTTATTTCAAAGATAATCTCCAAATGGAATTACGATATGTCCAACCACTTTTGCATGATGAAAGAATAGAGAGATGTGCAATTTTATGTTAGAGATAATAAGACAATAAGTGAATGCTGAATAGGAAAGTAAGTTTTGATCCTAGGAAATGAGTAGTGATAAAACAATAAGCAAGAGACCATTGAGAATGCATTTCCACTGCAGGCCAGCTTTTAGATCTCAATTGCCAACTTACTGGAGTTTTGTGCAGATAAGTTGTGGGGTTAATGACAGAAGCAAAAGCTTTTCCAAAAGCAAACCTTTATATCATTGCCTAATGTTGCCTGGCATTTGCCAACTAGGTGGTTTCCTATGTTGCTGTATACAAACTGAGGACAAGTATAATTTACTTGTTATGAGGCACAGATGGCCTGTTTTAGTCTCCCCACCCTCAAAACTTCATCTGTATTTCCTATTGAAGCTGTTTTTCTCTGCCTGTGATGTGTTGTTTTCAGTTTATGGTTGGGCATCCCTGCCTGGTTAAGGCATTGGCACAAAATTGTTACCAAGACCCTTGTCATCTTTTAGGATGCCCAAGAAACTGGAAGCAGTACAGGCTATGTTGGGATGACAATGAAGTGGCAGCAAGGGGAGCTCTAGACCTAGCTCCTTTGACCTGTTCTGTTCCTCATCCAAAGGACTTTATGCTAGCTCTCCAGAATACCCTCATCAAACTCTAAGACCAACACTAATGGGCAGTATTCCAAATAGTCATGGCAAGAAGGAATGAGACTTACATTTTACAAGACTGGGATACTCTGCTGGTTCTTTTCACTCCAGAAAGATGCTACTATTTTTAGGAAAATATTAAAATCTCATTAAGAAGCATGTTACAGAAAGCTCTCCAGGCCAACAACATTTTACAGGATAAATCAATCACAGATTCAATAATATATATGAGAATCTTCGGTGTGCTGGAAAGCAGAATGACAAAAATTTATCACCTTTACAGTCTAATGAGAGAAACAGCCACTTTTTCATTCTACAATGACCTAAATAACATTTCATGCATTACCCAGATATCTTCACATAATAATGACAGAAGAGAGTGACTGAAAAGTTGACAAGAGGCCGGTGAAGTAGGTTTGAATATGGGAATAGCCACTCTCAAGGCTCCATTTTGAAACACTGGAACTATAGTTACAAGGAGCTCTTTTGAAATCCCACCCCATGGCACCACAGGTAATAGAATCTTGTTGTCACTGTAGATGGCAGAATAGTTAGTAGAATAAAATGAAAGAGATGAGCAACTGAGAAGAGTTTGAGTTCATTTTCTCTTAGCAAACGGTCTATTTTATGAACCATGGCAGAGTAAAGTCACTATTAGACAATAAGAGGCTCCAGGAAAGTCACTGAGGCTCTTTTGACCTGAACTTTTGAATCTGCAAAGCTTTTTATCGGATTTCCCCTTTCTATTTTATGTGTATATTGAGAGATGAGACGTGGTAAGGAATTTGCCAATGACAGTGCATCTTAAAATGTCTAAAAATGCAAATAAGACTTTACAAAGGTAGATTTGCCTTCCTTAGTGACTGGAATGTCCTGAAAGACATCTGCAAGCTTTTAAGTTAGGTCACTTGTAATTTACAAGAGTCTCTTGATTTCTTTTTCTGACTTCTCTTTGAAAGAATTATACTAAAAACACACCAACTTTTTTAAATTTAAGATAATTTACAAGCCATAATATTCATCCTTAATGCTATACATTTTCATGGTTCTTAGTATGTTTCAGAAGTTCTGCAAATATTACTATTCCAGATGGTTTTTATACCTCTAAAAGAAATTCCATACTCATTAGCACTTATTCTCAATTTCTCCTTATATCAGCCCCTGACTACTAATGTACTTTTTGTCTGTAAGGATTTGTCTTCATCTCCTTTTCTTGATCTCCCTCTCTCTTTCATCTCTTTACTTCATCAAAACATTTATCCCTGAGCTGGAGATTTAGCTCAGTGGTTCTGGTGTCTGCCTAGCAAGCACAAGGTCCCTGGTTCCAACCCTGGTAACCACATACAACAATACTGGGTGTGGTGACTCACACCCACCAGCAATCAGTACCATACACCACAAAGCCGGACGTGGTGGCTCACACCTGTAATCTCAGCACTCGGAAGCCAGAGGCAAGAGGATTGCTGACTTGGAGGCTCACCTGGGCTACATAGTGAGCTCAGAGCTGGCCTGAACTACAAGCAAGATGCTATATATAAAAAAATAATTATCCCCCAATATCCTATTTTTAGTATATTACTTTACTCTTTAATTATATATCCTTGGGTTTCTCATTTAAAAGAATGTGTGTGGTATTTAAGTTTGTGCACCTTATTTAATTCACTTAACATTATGGTCTCCAGTTATATCCATTGCCCTACAAATGAATGAAGCTTATCTTTCTTTATAGCAGAGTAGTACTCCATTGTGAATAAATACCATGTTTTCTTTAGCAACTCATTTGTTTATGAACATATGAGCTAACTCCAAGTTTTAACCATTATTCACTGCTATAAACATGAGCATGTGTGTATCACTATAATATGATGACTTGAACTCTTTCAGGAAGATATCTAAAAAGTGAATATGTGGGATAAATGGAAATTCTATTTTTGTATTTTTTGGGGGGAATCTCCATACTGATTTCATTTCCATAATGGTTGTATTAGTTTAAATTCCCACCAACAGTGTACAGGAATTCTTCCCCCATGATCTTACTAACATATGTTATTATTTTTTTTTCTTGGTACCAGAGATCGAACTCAAGACTTGTGCTTGTGAGGCAAGCATGACACCACTGATCTAAATCCTCAGCCCTCGTTACTTGATTTCTTGATGATAGCCATTCTTTCTGGAGTAAGGTGAAATCTTAATATTGTTTTAGTTTGAATTTCTCTAATGATCAGGGACACTGAACATATATTCATGTATTTATTGGTCATTTGTTCTTCTGAGAAATGTCTATTAATTTGGTTGCCCATTTTTTGTTAGGGTCTTTTTTTGGAGGGCCTAACTTTTAAAAAATTCTTTATATGTTCTAGATGTGAGTCCACTGAAGAATAGCTGAAAAAATTTTCCTGTTATGTCGGTTGTCTCTTCATTGTTAGTTAATTCCTTTGCCGTGCAGAAGATATTTAATTTTATGTAATCTCATTTGCTGATTTCTGACACTATTTCTTGTACAGTACAATCTAATATGTTTTGGTTGACCACTCCTCAAGGTTAAAAAATATCTGAAATGTCCAAAACACATAAACTGGCATGGGTTTGAGACAAATAAGAAGACAAATCATGCCACCATCTCACTCAGAACTGAATACTTATATCTATAAACTGGCCACCTATAAGATCACAAATTATCTGTACTGCTGTTAATTCCTAGGTCTCATGTTCTACCACTTTCCTCCTTGTTATAACTTCACAGGCCTCTTGCTAATTCTTAAACATGGTAGACACACTCCAATATCAAAGCTTTTACATCTGCCATTCCTTCTGTCTGGGGTGATGCCAGATACATGAAAATAGCTGTGTGATTCACTTTCCCACTTCATTCAAGTTTCTGGCCAAACCTCACCTCAGCAGACCCTGTTGTGGCCGCTCAACATGGAATTGTTCTCCTCCAGTAGTACCTACCTCTTTATGATGCTTCCTGAACAAAACGTGTTGATTTTAAGTTTATTATTTTATTAGTTTGTTTCGTTTTGCTTTTAGATTTTTGAGACAGGGTCTCACTTTGTAGTTCAGAACTCCCTGTGTAGCCCAAACTAGCCTGGAACTCACGGCAATACTTCTGACTCTGCCTCCTGAGTGCTAGGATTATAGGCGTGAGCCACCATGCCCAGAAGCTGTATTAGATTATTTATTGCTTGCTTCCTTACTTCCCTCATTCTCCTTCTTCACACATATATTAAATAAATAACCTTCAAGGTAGATATTATTGATATTGTCCACTGATATATATCATTGTCTGGCAAAGATTTTGTGTTCAGAGGAATTTATTGAATGAGTAAAAACATGCTTGAATGAATTAATTTCTAAACTCTACCTAGATATTACTTAGTATCTTTTTATTTTATGAGCATGGAAAACAATGCCTAAGAAACACTCTGGTACTTACTAGGTGTTTACCAATTTTTCATAAAATGACATAATGAATACTATGCCCCATTTCCAAAATTTTATTTTGCCAGTATTGTTGGATGAACCAAATGTTCCATCTAAGTGAACTTTCTGAAATAACTGATCCTTAGAATGTCTAGTATTTGATAATTTTATATATCTCATAATGGAATAGGTAAATTGCTTTTGTATGCCTTCCAGAGCACAGCAGAGTAACTACGGTTTAACAGTTTTGTTGACATTTAAGAAGTTATGAAAAAGAGGGAATAAGACTAATTACTTCATTTCTTATTTAACTGTAAGAGTATGGGCAATTCTGTTAACTGTGCTGAGCCTTATTTCCATCATAGGGAACATAATAATTATAACCACCCTAAATAGCTAATAGCTTAATGTGAGGTTTAAAAAAGATAATTCATAGGAATACTATCTATCAGATGCAGAGCTACTTGTAAATGCAAATGATATAAATGTTTATGACTTGGGAAATTGCTCAATACATATGAACTCTTCTCTGTGTGTGTTTGGGTAAAAAGAGAAGGGGTATACCAAGCATAAATGACTGAAGCCTGAGTAACACTGGTGTTGCATGCTCCTGATACTTGAGAGCTGACCTTGGACCCCCCCCCCTCTTTTTTTTTTAGGCAGGATCTCTCTTTGTAGTTCTGGCTGGCCCTAAGCTCACTATATAGCCCAGGTGAGCCTCGAACTCAGCAATCCTCCTGCCTCTGTCTCCTGAGTGCTGAGATTACAGGCGTGAGTCACCATGCCCGGGATTGTTGTATGTGGTTACCAGGGATCGATCCAAGCACCTTGTGCTTACTAGGCAGGTGCTGGAACCACTGAGCTAAATCTTCAGCCCCAAGAGAGCGGACCTTTTTAAAATTCCAATGTCACAACTCTCCTTGGTCTGAGTTGTTAAGAATTGTAAGTTTTCAACACAAGACTGACTCTTCTGCTTTCTAGGAAAATCTCTGCTGCCCTTCATGTTTAAAATGTGACTCACAATATCTAGGTCCTCAGATACCTAGGAATTCTTTTTGGAACTGAACAAAGCAAAATCAGAACTGTGGCACTGAACAAAGCAAAACCAGAACTGTTTGTCATTTGATGGTATTCAAGTTAGCAGTGGTATGATTTGGAAGATTTTGCTTCTAGAATTTTTTTCTTTTTTTAATCAAGAGAGTCTAAAATAATATGAAGGAGTAATTTATTCACTCTACAATATAGGAGAATTTTAATCTAATAATCATGGATGACTTTTCATTTTGTCGGTAACCATTATTGTTTTTGTTCATAATTCAGTCAATACCAACATTAGGGAGTTATAGCTATTTTTAATTTATTTTTGTTGATACATATTTATAAATATTTGAGGGATACAGTGTGATAATTCGATACATGTAGACAATGTGTGGTGATCAAATCAGAGTAATGAGTAATTCCATCCCCTTAAACGTTAATAGTATCCAACCCAATAATAATAATGAAAATCTTCATACTCTTCCACTTATTTTGAAATATATCATAGATTTTTGTAGATAGTACTTAACCTACTATGTTATAAAAATTAGAACTAAGTCCTCTTATGGAGTTCTTTTAGAGAATAAAAGTGGATGGCAAAACAATAGATTGTCTTCATGGCTAAATACGTAACTTGGTGGACTTACCTGCATAGCTTAGCCTGAAATGATTGGAAAGAAAAAAACTAGAATGCTTTTACTGAGCATATCAACAGTGCCCCACTGTTTCCAGATAGCTTTTTTCTAGCTGCCTTGGTCAGTTCCCTTAAGTGGCCCAACAGGTAGTAACTGCCAAAGTATAGGTTAAAATTTATTAAGGGAAGGGGCAGTCAAACCAGTTGGCTCTTTCAAGGTGGTTGTAAGAAGAAAAAAATCTTCACTTTTAGCAGAAAAGACAAAGAGTCAGAGTGCTAGGACAAAGCTGACTGAATATTTTGGAGGTCATGATGACTAATGAATCACCAATTTCACAACCTATTTCGTGTGTCAATCTTGGCTCTTTTCAGCCTTCATTTTTTTTCAAATATATGATCCTCTCTGCCTAGAATGCTTTAACAGTGTTTTGGTTACTTAACAGAGTTCTGTGTTTCCATCAGTATTATTCCTGTGAATTGCAAATTCTAATTCATTTTTAATTTCAAGTTTGTATTATTTATTAGCTGTTAGAGTTTTACATTCTACACAGATGAATATCACCGTGTTATTTTGTTTTTTGATGACCTTTCCTAACAATTGCTGCCTTCTTTTCCCCAGTTCTTTGTACATCTTCTATTAGTTTCTATCTTTAAGCATTCAACTCATGCATTCCTGTTTCTCATTCAATAATTAGTGGGTTCCTATGTGTGTAAGACATTGTGTCAATTGCTTTGCAATGTGTTATTTCATTTATTTGTTGCAACAGATCTTTGTATTGCTATCTCCATTTTACAGCAAACTAAATCAAGGTCCAGAGTCAAGTAACTTTCACCAAGAAAGGAATGTGGATACAGATTCTGAAGCTACCATGTTCTGTTTCTTCTTGATTATATTACCTGGGCTCCTCTCATTTTCTGTAGCTTGGCCTGGTTCCTCTATGAGTCATATCTTAATCATTGGGCACCTTTTAGAGGCGTTTCTAGAATCAGAGAAGAATCTTGTCTTCTTAATGCTCTGGGTCTATCACAGTGTAAGGCAGTGCGACTAAAAATAGTGCTTGGAAAACACTTGGAGAAGATAACTATGAAATAGTTTGGACACAGGATCATACTTATCCTTCCCCAATCAGCAGTGCTTTCACCCTCAGTGGAGAGGGCAGTGACATGATAGAACATGCTCAACCCTATGTGGTAGCATTTAGGATGCAGATAATAACTTTCTGAGCTTTCCTTGAAGCTGCCATACAGCCCCATATTTCAGTCTTGGGCTTTTCTTTCTAAATATTGTACTTATCTTCCATCCTTCTGGTCTCTGCTCCTCTGTACCCTACCTTCAGCTCCTGTTCCCTTCGCTCTTCCTGTCCTTTCTTTTCTTTTTCCTCTGTGTTTTACTCTTCCTGTACCCTTCTAGTCTTGTTAAGTACTACGTAAGTATTTTTTAAGGGGCACATTATAATTATCTTGATAACTTGCTTGTGAATTTGTTAACTACAAATCTCGTATCAGATCAGAACTGCACCTAGACGCAGAGTGTAATACAGGGGTATGTCTATGTCTGAGTGCAAGATTAAATTTTAGTTTTCATTTTGATTGAAGTGACTTCAGAGCTACATGGAAGCAAAACACCAATAAATGTGACTTAAAACTTTTTATCATGGAGCAGTTGGTAAGTAAACGACATTAAGTACAGTCCTTGAATGATGCATAGACTATATTTCAGCAGGCCCCCTGATTTCCACATGATTCCAGGAGACCACTCACCGTCCTAATATTTCTGATTTATCAGATACTTAAAACTTCCCAGATGTTTCATAAGCACTACTTAATTGTCACTGTTCTGCAAAGGTGTATATTACAGTCCTTATTTTATAAAGGGATAAACAGAATCAGACAATGTATGCCATTTGCCCAAGATTACGTTATTTGCCACTGGTAAGTGACATTGCTGGGAAGTACGAGTAATTCCCTGTGACTCCTAAATCTGTGCTTCTGAAACCACACCCTACAGCTCTGCCAATTAACAGCATTAAGGATTTACCATGATGTCTGATGTTTTCCTCATCTCTGGGGTGAATATTTGTGGAAAGATTATTGAATTCATCTCATCATATTCACCTCATCCTTTTATATGAAGCGACTGATGCTTAAGGAAAACAATGATTTTGCTGAAGCCTCATGATGAGCCAGTGGAGATAAGACATGACGTCTAGAATTTTTTGCCCCATTCTAAAATTCTCATACTCTTGTATTATCACAGCTTCATGTGCATTTATTTTATCTCTCACCAGATTGCAAGGTCCTGAAAATCAGGAGCTATGATTTGTTTCTCCCTCACAGATTTTGGCTGAGGGTTGGATCACCGAACTTCTTTTTTTTTTTTTTTTTTTTTTTTTTTTTGAGACGGAGTCTCGCTTTGCAGTTCAGGCTGGCCCTGAGCTCACTATGTAGCCCAGGCGAGCCTCGAACTCAGCAATCCTCCTGTCTCTGCCTCCATGCTGGGATTACAGACCAGAGCCACCACACCCGGCACAGTGGAATGTGGTGCTGATTGCTGGTTGATTGCTGGTGGGTGTGAGTCCCCATGCCCGGCATCGTTGTATGTAGTTACCGGGATCGAACTCAGGACCTTGCGCTTGCGAGGCAGGCACCGGAACCTCTGAGCTAAATCTCCGGCCCCCACTGAACTTCTAATAGACATTTGTTAATTGACTAACTGGCAATACTTTGGCAATAGCAGAAACAACTTTTTCTGATCTATTATAAGGCCGTCTTCTCTACTTAACACTGTTCTGGTGATAAATTGGAAGTAGGTGGTGCTAGAAACATCACGTGCTAGTTTCCTCTCTAAACTATTATAATATTCAACTATTATGTTCCTGGAAATAGTGAAGCGTGGGGGGCATTTTTCTAAGGTCAAGGAAATTTATAGCAAACCTGCGGGTGTTTAATCTTAAAGTAGGTAGTCCATGCATATAGTACAAAATTCTCAAGTTATGAAAGGCTAAAGAGTGATTCACCATGCCATGTACACAGTTCTCTTTGTCTCTAGCAAGCATTATTTCTGTGCATTCCTGAAGACATACTTACACATTTACAAATGTCACATATATCAATTTCCCTCATTCAAGCAGTGTTCTATATTGTATTGTGTCTTGTTTTCTCTTAATATATACCAGATCTTGGTGATTGTTCCAAATATATATATAGCCTTCATTTTAATGGCTACATGACTGTATCATAATTTTATTTAAATAGCCTAGTCTTGATTGACTTTTGAGTTTCTTTCTACTCTTCTATTATAAACAATGTTGCAGTGAATATCTTCGTATGCATATATATATAATATCAAAAATGTAAAAACATGCTGTGTCAAAGCACATATATAGATAAGTATCCATATTTATTTTCAGTAGGATTTTACCAATTATTCTTTTTTTTTTTTTTTGAGACAGGGTCTCACTTTGTAGTTCAGGCTGGCCCTGAGCTCACTATGTAGCCCAGGCAAGCCTCCAACTCAGCAACCCTCCTGTCTCTGCCTCCCGAGTGCTGGGATTACAGGCGTGAGCCACCACACGTCCGGCACTGTGGTATATGGTATTGATCGTTGGTGGGCATGAGTCACCACGTGCAGCATTGTATGTGGTTACTGGGGATTGAACTCAGGACCTTGTGCTTGCGAAGCAGGTGCTGGAACCACTGAGCTAATCCTCCGGCTGCACCAATTATTCTTCACAAAAGTCCTAAGATTATCATGCAAAGTTTGTAGTTGACAAAATTGATAAATGGAGGTTACTATTTGTTTTACAAAAGGATTATTTTGGCCTTGCAGAAGTGTTCAATAGAGTATCTTTAAATGATCAGTGCCCATTGTACACTTAAATGAGGGTTCAGTTTGAAGAAGTCTGATTTGTACAGTGCTGTTCCAGAATATATCTGTTGGATAAAGCATACAAAAAAAGCAATATATTTTTAAAATGTAACTGAGTCAACACAGGCTGTAACTCCATTCATATTAACCAAACCCCAAAGGTGTTCCTTAATGAATGCGCAGGAAGAAAAGACCAAAGGGGTCAGATCCACCTAAAAGCTGTGAAGTTACAAGGGCAGAACCAGTAGTGTACCTATAAACTTGCTTTCTGCCAGAGTTGGGGTACAGTGTTTGCTGTACAGTGTTTGAGGTTTGCAGTGTTCGCTGATTTCTGGGGCCGTAGATACACTTAGCACCCACTACCAATTTCAAAAAGATTTGAACAGACATGTTGAGAGTATGTTTTGCGAGTTAATACAAGCCACCGACAGCACAGAACTGCAGAACTGCAGAACCAAGGGGAAGGCAGCTTGAGCAGGTAAAACTTGGGTCTGACCTAATATCAGATGATCTTGGCAGAGGTGTGATGGCCTATTCCTCATAATGTTTTCCTTGGTAAAGTTGGATCCTTCAGTTCTCCCACATGGCATATCCAAACCTCAACCAAAGAATGTCATCACTTCTTTGTTCGCTATAGTCCTTACCTATCAGGTAAGGACCCCACTTGTCTACAGAGGAGAAAAGAAGAAAATGGGGTGGGTTGCACATTGTCAGCTGTACTTCCAGTGGCAAACATTGATGCTATTATTAAGCTAATGTCAGTTGCAAAGCTCAATGAGCAGTTAACTCACAGTACCCAACAGCAACAGCTCTTGACCATAGGTCAAAGTGAGAAGCAATAAATGAAGAGAGCTTTTTATTATTTCCTGGATTTTTGAGATGGTCTCACTGTGTAGTTCAGGTTGGCCTCAAACTCATGATTCTTGTGCCTCAGGTTCCCAAATACTGTAATTATAGGCATGCAACACTGCATCTAGCTATGAAAAAGTTTTTCAAAAATCACATTGCTTAATTTTTACCCAGTCATCACTTAAATCAGAGCCCCTGAGAGTGAGACAAGGATCCATGTGTTGTAAATCCCATCACCCCAGGATTGTTTTAATTGATTTCTTTATTGGTACATTGTGCATACAGTTCACAATCATGCTCAACATTGGGGCATTTGTACCAGTATATGACACGAGTTAATTCTCATTTTTACCCATAACCCAACCCACCCCACAACCCCTCACCCACTCTATACATGTGTTTTCTTTTTCTTTTCAATTCATGTTTATTCTTTCCCCTCATTACTTTCTCCTACCACATTCCCTTTGAGTACTTCCTATTTCACAAAATCCTCATTTTTTCTTTTCTTTCTTTGCTTTCCCCCACCCCCACCAAGTTACTATTTTCCTTCAAACATTTTCTTTATGTTTTTCTTTTTTAAAATATTTTTATTGGTACATTTTATTGGTACATTATACATACACATCACAATTACACTCCACACTGAGAATTTGTACCAGAATATGACACAACTTAATTCTCATTTTCCCTTTCCCTTACCCACTCTACCTCCCTTCATCCCTATATACACAAGCATTGTTTCCCTTTTTTTAACATTAATTTTTTTCTTTCTTCATTATTTACCCCTAAGCCCCATTACCCTTTGAAAATTTACTATTTCACAATATCAATCATGCATTCTTGAACACATTTATAACTTCAGTTTCTCATATCAGATAAAATATATGATATTTGTACATCTGTGACCTATTTATTTCACTTATGAGTATGTCCTGAAGGTATATTCATTTGAGTATAAATGATTGATGGGCATTTGGGTTTCGAAGATTTAGCTATCACAAACCTAGCTGCTATAAACATGGGTGCACATATGTCATTGTGATAGGAATCTTGTAATTCTTTTTTGCATACCCCGAGCAGGGGAATAGCAGGGTCAAATGGAACCTCTGATCTTAGTTTTTGGAGGAATCTCCACACTGATCTCCATAATGGTTGTACTAGTCTACATTCCCACCAACAGTGGAGAAGGGTTCCTTTTTTTCCACAACCTTGCCAGCATTTGTTGTTGGCTAATTTTGAGATAGCAGCCATTCTTTGTGGAGTAAGATGAAATCTCAGAGGCATTAAACCTGCTGCAAAACAGATTAGGTTAAACTCTTGGAGAAAATGGCTTAGGGATAGACTTTATGAACAAAACCTCTATCACATGAAAACTATCAGAAGAAATCAACAAATGGGATCTCTTTCTATTAAAAAGCTTCTGCACAGCAAAAGAAACCATTGGCAGAGCAAAAAGGCAACCAACAATATGGGAAAAAATCTTTACCAGCAATTCCTCGGACAAAGGGCTACTATGTGGAATGTATAGAGCTTAAAAAATCAGTCCCCCCAAATTTAAAGTCTCAGTTCAAAAATGGGCATCTGAAATGAACAGACACTTTTCCGCGGAAGAAGTAAAAGCAGCTAAGAAGTACACGAAGAAATGCTCAACATCACCGGCCATTCAAGAGATGCAGATGAAAACAAACATTTTCTTTCTATTTCAAAATACCTGTCATTTATACTTAAATGGATGCACCTGTGGTCATACTCACAAGTGCAATAAAAAGGACACGGATGTGTAAATACCATGTCACTTCTCTAATGTGAGAAACTGAAGGTGTAAATGAGGTCGAAAATGTGTGATAGGCAAGTGAAATGGTTGTATTTATTTATATTTCCACCAACAGTGTGGGGGATTCCTTTTTCTACACATCCTCACCAGAATTCAGTGCTTCTTATATTCTTGATGTTAACCATTCTGAGTTAAGGAAGAATCTTGACATGTTTTTGATTTCCCTAGTAGCTAAAGATGTTGATTTTTTCATGCACTTACTGATCATTTGTACTTATTTTGAGAAGTGTCTTTTCAACTTACTTGCCCATCTATTTGCTGAGCTATTTGGTATTTTTAGTTATTTCAGATATCTTTATAAGCAGAATATCCAGCAAAGGTTTTCTCCCATTCTGTAGGTTGTCTCTTTGTTGACCATTTGCTTTTCTCTACAGAAACTTTTCAATTTGATGTAGTGCCATTTGGTGATTCTTGCTACTATTTCCTTTGCTGTGGTTGCCTATTCAAGGAGTCTCTGCCTCTGCTTATGGCGTCGAGTGTTTCCCTTAATTATCTTCCTGCAATGTCAAGGTTTCCATTTCATATCTAAATCTTTGATCCATTTTGATTTGATTTCAATACAGGCAGAGAGATAAAGATATAGTTCTAACCTTGTGCCTGTGAATATTTACTGTTACCAGCAAAATTTGTTAAAGAGGCTTTTTTGGGGGTTCAGCATATATTTTGCCCCTTTTCCAAAAAATTAGGTGTTCATAGGTGCATGTGTTTGTTTCTATGGCTTCTCTTCTAGTTCAGTGATCTACATGTCTGTTCTATCCCAGTACCACTGTTTATGTTACAATGTCTATGTAGACTAACTTAAAATTGGATATCGTGATACCTGTAACATCTCTGTCTTTTGCTCAAGGCTACTTTGGCTGTTTTTGGTCTTTTGTGTATTCATATGAAATTTAAGATTGTTGATTTTAGTTCTGTAAAGAATCTTCTTGCTAGTTCAACAGGGTTTCATTGAATATATATACATTTGTGGTGACATGGGCATTAAAAAATATTAGTTGTCATCTGTGAACAAGTGAGGTCTTTCCATCTTTTAATAGCCTCTTCAGTTTGATTCTCCCATGTTCTGTAATTTTCAAAGTGAAAAATCTTAAATTTACTTGGTTATGTTTATTCCTATGGATTTTCAGGTAACTGCTGTGAATGGAGTTATTTTCATGATTTCTTTATTTTGGGGTTCATCATTGGTATACAGGAAAACTACTGATTTCTGAGGATTAATTTTGTATTTTACCACTTTGCTTACTTTTAAACAAGTCTGTGAATTTTCTGGTGAAGTTCTAAATGCTTCTTTTAGCTGGATATCCATCACATTCCCTAGATTTGGGAATCTTGTGCTATAACTTTAGGGTATAAATTTTCTGTGCCATTAGTCTGAACTTCCTCACCTACCTTGAGATCAGTGAGTCTTAAATTTGTTCTTTAGAAAAAACTCAAGAAGTCATAAATAATATTTTGGTTATTTTTTTCCTTTCTCTTTATCAATGTTGGAATATTTAAGTGTTTGCACTTTGTTTTCAAGTCCTGAGATTTTTGTCTGGAAATATCATGACCTATATATTTACTGACATGGTCATATATATATATATATATTTTTTTTTTTTTTTGAGACAGGGTCTCGCTTTGTAGTTCAGGCTGGCCCTTAGCTCACTATGTAGCCCAGGCAAGCCTCCGCGAACTCAGCAATCCTCCTGTCTCTGCCTCCTGAGTGCTGGGATTACAGGCGTGAGCCACCACGCCCGGCACTGTGGTATGTGGTACTGATGGCTGGTGGGCGTGAGTCACCACGCCCAGCATTGTATGTGGTTTCCGGGGATTGAACTCAGGACCTTGCGCTTGCGAGGCAGGCACCGGAACCACTGAGGTAAATCTCCAGCCCATGGTCTTCTATATTCTTTATCATCTTCTTTAATTTATTCAGCTGCTTATTTATATTTTCTCTGAACTGATTAACCATTTTGATAATTGATTCATTCACCTGCTTATCTGTACCTCTTTATTCTCATTGGTCATTTTAAGAGCTTTTTAAAATTCTTTGATGTTTCATCTACTTCAATAGCTGTGGTATCAGTTTGGTGGAAGTCATGAATTTTAGGAGGCATCTTATTCCTTTGTTTTCTTCAGTCTTGTGTTTTTGTGTTGACATTTCCAGATCAAATGGAATAGATGTTTTACCACTATTGAGTTGAGTTCTTTTAGAAAGTGGTTTTCTCTTTGTGATGTGTCCTAGGCTGTCACTGTGTCTTGGCATGAAAGCATCCACTCAAACTATTCAAAGTACTAGATTCAATTCCTAACACTACCTGGGGGAGAAATACTCATACTATTAGTAATAACAGGAGAAACTTTCCTATAATCAGCACCTTGGGAGTCTGAAGCAGGAAAATTGCAAATTTGAACTTTGGGCAACTTAGCCAAAGTTAATCAGATCCTGTCTCTAAATTAAAATCTTAAGAAAGGCTAAAGTCACAGCTCTGGGTTCAATCACCCACCACCGCACATACAAAAGAACTACTGTAATATCAACATCTAGAGAACCAACCACATATCAACATATAATTAAAGTTCATTTTAAAAATTCTTTATTATTTCACTAACCCAGAAAAGGAAAGGGAGAATAACAATACAGAGTTGGCTAGGAAAAAAATGACAAAAACAAAACAAGAAAAATAGGTTTACAAGGCAAGCAGAAGACCTTAGAGATGGAAACAAAGAAGAGAAAGGAAGGAAATGGAAATGGAAAATAAGAGACGAATTAAGGAGATCAAATACATTTAATAACTAGCAGAAACACAGAAAGCTCTACGAAATGACTCTTGATAGAGGAAAGTATGACAAAACAGTGTAAAACACTGTAGAAACAAAAGCAACAACACTCATGGAAACACATACACCACTTTGTAGTGGTATTTATGTTAGGAACAATTGTTTTCTCAAGACTTTTATTGTTGAGAATCACCTGAGAAAAGAAATAATATGAAAATCTTTTAGTCTATGATATCATTTTCTAACAGTACCTCCATGCTTTCCTCTTGCTTTTTCCACTAACATAATCCATCTGCAATTTAGATCTTTAACTAGTAATTTCACTATTAAGTATCAAACATTTGGCTCCAACACCACTTAGTAAACAATTTATCTTTCCTCCTCTGAATCAGGATGGTGCATTTCACAGACTGTCTGTTCTTAGGTTTTCTGGTAAGTTGACCATAAGTTGACCTATCCTGGTCACACCAATATAGTGTGAAACCAATATAACTGTTTTGGATTAATAATACTTTAACTTCCTGGTAGAGAAAGTTTTATGGCCCTTCTTTTCCACCAATATCTTGACAGTAACACACATTTTATTCCTCCAAATGAACTTTGGGATTACTTTTTCAAAAATATGTTTATGTTGTTTTAAACATATACCCATTTGGGGAGAACTGAAATCCTTGGAATATTGCATGCTCTCATCTAGGAACATAGTCCACTTTATTTAATTCAAGTCTTCTCTTACATACCACAATGAAATTTTAAAATTTCTCTTCACATAGATTTTGCATTAATACTCACTTGATAAAGCATGAGAGATTTTACATTATTCATTCTTCTTTGTGGTTAATAAAGATGACCCGAATGTTCTTTACTTGAGTAATGTGATGACTTAACTAACAGTTGGTAATTCCCCTACCTTACTTCTTCTCCAAATGGTACATTTTTAGAAAAAAATATATTGAGAGAAGCTTAGTCACACTTTAACTCATACTGCATGGGAGCCTTTATGAGTGTGACATAAAACAACATAGTGAAAAATCTGAAAACTGTCTCACAGCATTAATTTCTGGTGGTGCATTTAATCATACTAAGGTTTATGATGAAATAATAAGACCATGAGGAAGGCTGGGGATGTAGCTCAGTGGCACCACACCTGCCTGGCAAGAGCAGGGTCCTGAATTTGAACCCCAGCACTCAGGGGAAAAAAAAAGCACGAAAAACACCATGAGGGCATCAAAAATTTCAGAACCAACTGACCTGTGAAGTACTTCATGCCACACATCGTGTGACCATTCACAATAGTCAGGGTTTGTAGTTGTTATAATAAGACAACGCTAAAGCATTTAAATAAGTGGTATGCTTGCACTAGGATATGGCCTTACTGCTTTAGTATGAGAGAGGAATTTTTTATTTCATCAGTCATTTCAAAATAAATTTTGCTAGATTTTGATTACAGACTGTTGACAAAGTTTTGCTGTTGAAAGTCAACAGTGCCAACGAGCAAAGTTTAAGGGCTGCATTATGAGATGATAGGGATTGGGATAACAGTTTGTCTTTTTCTGAGTTAATCATTCTGTCATCTGCAGTACAGCACAGGACACTTTAGAACTGCCTTAGAGCAGACCCAGACTCTTCTTACTGTTTAAACAACTGAGTATACAGAAGGTACTCACAGGCCACACACTTCATAGGCAAAGAACAAAGATTTTTGACTCACTCAGAATGCTTTGTGTTCAGACTATAACCACCTATACTCTGTCTTTCTTAAAGGCAATTTTCAGATTTTGTGCTGGCTTGCCAAACTTATTGTGGCTGGGTGGATTTCAATACTTAGTGTCTATGTTCATGTACTTGCAAGTATGCACAATAGTGATCTTTGTTATTATGCTACCTTCAGAGTACTTTGGTTTTCTGTGACTGACCATGCAAACTGGACTTTATCTCTGTTTGATTTTTATATGCAGGTTTGGGTGTATGATCACTAGCATTTTAAAAACAGAAATCCCATGAAATTCTCTTTCACAGAAGTTGTATGTGCACTGGTCGTATGGCTTATGTCTAGATGTCCCCCAAGGTCTAATGTGGTCATAGATGGGGCTTTCTCAGAGTAGCTGGATCTAGAGTATGTGACACTAGGATTAAGGGCATACAGTAACTAAATTAGTCCACTAATTCACTTGGCACCGACCCTAAGCTGAATAGCCTAGATATAATAAAAAGGGGGTAGCAAACAGCTGCTATCATTACTTGTCATTTGCTTCTTACTTCCCATCTGTCTGACCTGCTTTGCAATGGACCGTTTCTCCCCGCTCTGTTTGGTACCCTACCTTGCAGTCAGCAAATACGGACTGAAACCTCTACAAACTAGTCAAATAAACCTTCCCTCCTTTAACTTTCAGTGTCAGATATTTTCTCTTGACAACAAGAAAAGTAACCAAGACACTGGTGCTCTCGAAAAGCCCTTTTTTCATTAATTCAAGTATGACTCCATGGCTGATACCAGATATGAATAGAAGAATACACTGGTTCAGCCTGGCTCTGCTGCATCAGTGTTAAAGAAGAATCAGTTTCCACGACTGATGATTTTCTCAGGGACATTCCTGGCTTTTACTAAAGATACAGCATCCTGTTTTAAAAACCTGTGAGTAGCCATAACAATGGAGTTATCAGCAGAATCTGAATTGTTTACGCTTGAAAAATAGCTCTAAAAACAAAACAGGATAGGCCTGAATTGAACCATCTTGCTTTAGTAAAGTTTGTGTACTCAAGTTGTTTAGGGTCATTGTCTACTTCTAGTAGTATACATCATTATGCCTTCTGTGCCTAGAAACATTCAATATATTTCATTAACAGGTCTTCTACTCTTGTATTTATTTTCCCAGGAAAACAGAAGTACCTGTGTGCCAGTAGAAATGATTGCACCATTGATAAATTCCGAAGGAAAAATTGTCCATCTTGTCGTCTCCGGAAATGCTATGAAGCAGGGATGACTCTGGGAGGTATGATGCATTTCTTTCTTTTTCCTTGTCCTTTCCCTGCCCTCTCCTTCTATTCTTTGGTTATCTCTTTAAGCCAGATTTTCTTCTTTGATACTTCCAAGGGGACCAGCCATGCTCTTAAGTGGAGGCTGAATTTTTCACGCCCAGTATGGCTATGACCCAGCTGGTCCCTGTAACCTTAATCATGCCACCCATGGCCTTATAGTGCAGCAAAGGAGTAGGAGGCATAAAGCAGGGATCAGGAACCAACAGAGAGTGATTGAGTCTGGAAATGACTGAGCAGGGGCCCCCGGAACACAATAGAACACAATTGTACTGGTCTGATCCAGTTTGGTAGTAGCCAGGGCAAGGAAAGTGAGGAATCTGGAACAGTCATAGGTGCAGGATGACCCAGGCACAGGCTGACTCTGAACACCTAGGAATATTCCTCCGCGAACTGCTGCCTGTATTGCAGAGCCAGGTACATGAGGTGTGAAGCTGCTGCTGTTTGAAGCATGTGACTAGGGGACCAAACAGAGCCAATTTCCTGTCCTACATATCCTGGGGATGAGCAGGAATCTTAATCAATTTTTTTGAACAAAGCTACTGATCACTTCCAAAACCAGTTTTTTCAGTAGCATAAAAGCTCAATGGAGCTCTTTTAAGGGTGATGCTGTATCCAAAGGCTGTCTCTCCCCTAAGCCTGTGACCACCGCAAGCACTGTCACCATGCCAGAATGATTTGACACAAGTTGATGTATATTTATATTTCCTTCTTCCAAATTCCTCATCCCTTCACATTTATATCTTCCCAATACCAGGATCCTTGCTGCTGCTTGCTGTTTCCAAAAAGATTAATTTTTTAAGAGAAAAGCAAGCTGATTAGTCTACTTTGATTCAAAAATGGAACTTAAATAAAGGCAAGCCTGTTTGCATGCCTGAAACTATAGCCTCATACATGATTATTCATTATCAGCTTAGAAAATCCAAGTGAGTGGAATTTGGCCTTCTTTCCTCTCCTCTGAAGACTAATTTAGAGAATTGTCCATCTCTGGCCTTCTCTGAAGTACTCAATACCTTCTCTACTTCTATGCACATTTGTAGATACTGACTTGTTTTATAGCTCTGGAGGAAGGCCATATATAAGTCTCCAAGCAGATAAGCATAACATCTCCTCCTCCCAGACTGGTAGTATTATATAACCAGATCAGTGTATCTCAAACAAATTAACTTGGGCTTGAATTGAAACCAACAAAAACATCTCAAAGAACGCCTTACTCAAAAAATCATCAGAGAACGATCCCTGATGAGTGGGTTTTCAGGCAGATTCAAATATTTGAAAAAACATCAACTTTGTTTTCACTTGCTCATCACAGTCCAGTGAAATTTGACAACTTTGTACTGCAGAAGGGGGCAGGGAGACACAAATCTAAAGTGGTGAGTACAGGAGGAAAATCAGGAAAGATGACAGAAGTATCAAAAATCATATGAATGTTCCTTGTCCAAGCCAACGCTGCTATTATACTTAACTCTCAAGGGTTAGCTGTCTGTGAATTATGTGTAAGAGTTGCGGGCTCCCACGTAAAGAGGCTCACAATCTCTGGTAGGAATTGCGAGCCTTTTTTGATGTAGGTAAAATCTAATGGTAATAAAAGTCCTCATAACATTGGATTCTGAATTTCATTTCAATAGAACCACTCTTGTGACATGATTACAATGAACTCCGTTTGAAAAGAATAGGCTCCTGTAAAACAGACGATGTCATTAGACTATCTAGCATTTAGACTTAAGGTTGTACATTAATTTCTTGGGAAAAGTGGTATAGTAAGTTTGCAAATGGGTTTATTGTGGAGAGTGCTCAGACATGAGTGGGCTTGAGCAACACAATGCAGACAAGCTGATAAATGCTGTAGCTGGCTTTGATATCAGCTCCATCCCCATAATATTTACTGAGTGTCTGCTGTGTACAAGACACCATACTAGACGTTAGAGCTCAGGCTGGCAAGCTTCGAGCACTGCTCACAAGATACAAGAATTCTTGATGTGGTATGAATGTCTTGCCTTTGCAGTCAGACAGACCTAGTTACAAAATCTCAGTTCCATTACTTACCGTGTGTTCCACTGAGCCTCAGTTTCTTTGCCTGCAATTTAGAGGTAGCAGAGTTATAACTCACATGTTATAGTCAGCATCAGATGACGTGATGAGTGTGAATAGATTTGGTAAAGGACAAAGTATTAGACAAAGAGGGGGTGCTATGACAGTAAGATCACTAGTAATTTCACTGGGAAGGTTATTCTTACTACTTTCTAATAGCTTTTAACCTAAGTTAACTTGGCATGCCCTCTAATATGTATCAGTTCTCACAGATAGATGATCTCCACAAATTACTCTTAATCAATTCAAATTGAAAGATATCTGGGCCGGAGGGTTAGCTCGGTGGTTCCGGCGCCTGCCTCGCAAGCGCAAGGTCCTGAGTTCGATCCCTGGTGACCACATATAATGCTGGGCATGGAGACACGCCCACCAACAATCAACGCCACATACTACAATGCCGGACGTGGTGGCTCACGCCTGTAATCCCAGCACTCGGGAGGCAGAGACAGGAGGATTGCTGAGTTCTCGATGGCTTGCCTGGGCACCATAGTGAGCTCAGGGCCAGCCTGAACTACAAAGCGAGACCCTGTCTCAAAAAGCAAAAAAAAAAAAAAAAAAAAAAAAAGATATCACCATGATCCTGTTTGGAAGCTGACTTTAATTATTAGAAAACTGCATGCCATATTCAAGCACTGTGTCAGGAAAACTCCAGTGTTTGCCTTCTTATACCACTGCTTGAAAATCAAAATTTGTATTTTGCCAAAGTACACCCATATTCTCTGCCTGCTTGTCACAGTCTCCTCTCAAGTTTATTGCTAACCTACAAATTCAGTATACAACACAACTTACTCAAACAATGGCAAAAAATAAAGAAAGCATTAATATATGGTGGCTCTTGAGGATACTTTAGCAGCATTTTTCATAGAATGTGGCTTTACCAGGGATATTTTGATCTCCTTGAAGGAGAATTCATACAATTTCATTTCCTTCTCCTCAGTCAAATCAAAATTTATATATCCCAAAATTGCAACTATAGGAACGTGACCTTGGGCAAGTCACTTGTCTCTTTTTAGACTCCATTTTCCCAACAAAAATTGAGAGAGTGAAGTTCACCAAGGACCTTTCTGGTGCTAATGTTTTGTGATCTTATATCTAAATCCACACAGAAAGGACACTAAGTTTTTTGTCCCTTTTTGGATTGCCTTTGCCCTATTGGCACAAGTAAACATACTCAAAACATGAATATTTTGACTGGCATAATAATTTAAATTATTTCCATGCACTCTTACACAAGGCATATTATGTATCTAAAAGTAAGCTTAATTGATAGGTTATCAGAGAAGTAGATGACAGAATGTGTGTCTCAGTATCTTAGAAAAGCTGGCACTGTAGCTGATGGCTGTTTGGTCTCCCAGTATCAAGGTTCATAGTCTGGCTTTCTCTATAGTGTTCCATTTGCTGGTGTTGGGAGCTACTCCTCTCAGAGATGCTTAATGTATATAGCAATTTCTTTCTCCAGCTATGTCTATCTACTTGTGTTCCTTGCTTCTTTCCTTAGCAGCTATTATGTTTCTGAAAGAATCTTATAGGTAGTTGGATTTTTAGGCTGCTTCCCTTAAAGATTATCTGCAGGCTCTCAAATGCCCAACCAGAACAAAGACAGGTATTCCTTTTTATATGATCAATTTCTAGTTAATTTTGAAAACTATGTACAGTTAATTGACTCAGTTGAACTCCTTTCCTATTGTTCATTTAAAAAAATTTTTCCAGATAAAATCCTTCCTGTTGTGAATAGCTGGTACTTTTTCATAGCTCAAAAACAGAATGAATACACAACCATCTCTCACTTTCTTTGCATTTCTGAAGGCTACATTCCCACTTTTGAAGATAAAATGAGAAAGAAAAAAATTGCCTTTCATTCCATCTTCTTTACTGATCCTTTTCCTCTTTCCCACTTTTCTCTCATTCTTGCCCAAATGTTGTTTCTTTTTATGTCATAAAACTCAAGGGTTCTCAACTTTTAGTAAATAACATTAGTCCCTGTTTACTCCTTCTTCTTCTGGACAATGGAAGGTTGTAGGCCCTTCAGGAATTTCAGGCGGCAGCCAAACCCCAACAAAAAAGAAGGAACATGGAAGCCCAGTGATTGTGAGACTGTGAGGGGTGCGGCATTTCCTTCAAAGTTTGAGAAGTCTCTTTCTCACTAAGGAACTGAACGCCACAGCTGAGCATAAAAACTTAGTACTGAAGAGAATCTTGATACTAGCTGATGTGATATTCTGCTTGCTGAAGAGAAGCTCAGCATTGCTGCTTCTGGATCATGTGTCCTGGATGAAAGAGTGATTCCAGTGATGAAATAGGATTCATGATATTGTTCTTCACAACATTCATTGATCCCTATTATCCATACATCCTTCCAGCCAGCCACAGCACTAGTGCTTTTGTCTTTCCACACATTTACTGATTTACTTATCCACTTAACAAATATTTATTGAGTGCCAACTATGTACCAAACAATATGCTAAACATCTGGGACAAGCAGAGCTGAATATGATGTGATATTTCTTATAAGAAATATAAGAAACTTTATAAAGTTAAACAAGGGGAAATAGTCACCATGAATAGGAATCTTAAACTTGGAGGACAAATAGGAGATTATTGTGAAGAAGTTTAGTAAGATGGAAGGGAAAAGACAGTCAAGACAAATAGTACAGTTTGAATAATGCCACAGAGACATGAAAAAAAATCATTGAATATTTGAAGAGTAGGAAACAGTTTAATGTGGCCAGGGAATGGGAAATGGGAAAAGCAAATTGTACCTTACTGAAAATGAACTTTCTAGCTGTGTTCACAGGTTTGGATTTCAGGCCATTATGATCATGAGACAGGTATAACCACATATTATCTACATATTTGGTTCTTAAAAGAGAATTAATAAAACCATGAGCATCGTACTAGGGCAGATCTAAATTTTCTACAGTGAGACAGTAGGCCACATAGAGAGAAACTTCTATCATCAACTTCTGATAAATTCCTAAGCTTGGTTCTTGAATTCATTTGTCTCCACTTAGGCTTGTCTGTATACCAAAGGCCTTGGACTAGGCCAGCATTTTCCCAGTATGGATTCTGAGAAAATTCTTTGTATGACATGATCTTTGAAAAATCATTTCTATGGTCAAATAAGTAAAAGAGTCCTGCATATGATTGTCCTTCTTGGTAAAATTTATAAGGTATATCAGTACACTGCAGTTCCTTGTGAGTGCCACAGTAAAGTAACCTGAGAAGGTTTTGTAACTCAGAATTTCTGTACTGATTTAAACCAAAGTTCCCCTCCTTCCACATAAAATCTATTAACATGTTACCAAAAGACTATTCTCTGGAATACACTTTGGAAAACTTGGGTATAAATAAAGATCTTATCCTGTAAGCAAGCAGTGCAATCAACCCAGGTAATCCATTTGGTGTATATGTGTGTCATTGCTTACCAGGAAAAACAGTCAAGAATATTCAAGAACTAACTATCCCCAGCATGTCTAAAGCATGTATGTGCTCCCTTGGCTACTGAATCCAATAAAGTTTACTATGTCATAACTATAACATTGTTCTCATATACGAAAAGTAGCTTAGGTCAAAACAGGATCTTAGTAATGGCTATACGCACAAAATTTTGTTTCAAGGAGGAAGTCACACAAACTATTTCTAAAGAAAAGAGAGATCTCCAGCATTACAAAGATTGTTTTGTAAACATTTTGGTTATCTAGACATTTCCCTCCATAGTATAATGGTCTCAACACACACTTTCTGGCCAGCATTTTGACATGGTGCTATCACATTCCCTCACTGCTGAAATGGGAGGCCTAGAAATCACCCAATGATTGAATTCCCTACACCTCCTGTTTAGAAGGCAGCAAATGTTATACAGAATTAGCAAATTCAAACTAAGTTACAGAAATTTACTCCGCTGACCCCACAGCTTAGGGGATTCTTGTGGTTCTGAGGCTGGAGGTGCAAGCAGTATGACTTCTGAGAATTACTGCCTTGGATATTTCACGCACAAGTATCAGATACCTGAGTGCTCTGATATACCGAAAGAAGTCATGGACAGAAGAGCAAAATTGTCCTATGAATTTTGGCATCAATATGCATGAAGTATGACTTAGCACTCAAAACCTCTGAGTTTTGTTTTTGTTTTTATAGCAATGTCTTGTGGTACAGTGAAAATAACATGGTGAACTTAAATATGAACCTTGTTTCTAAGCCCTAACCCTGGCTGTTTCATACCTTGATGACCTTTGGCAAATCTTTAGATTTATCTGAGCCTCAGTTTCTCCAACTACATTGTGGTAATAATAAAATCTTATAATTGCTAAGGTGTATCGTAAAATGGTACATAATAGACACACAATAAATATCACTGTGTCCACCACTTGTTCTTTTTTGGATGATACTTGGAGCTTCTTTGTGTTTCTGGGTACCAATGTGAATTCTTCTTTCTTTGCTATTGCATTATTACTCTTAGCTCTTATTCCTTGGTTCCTTGGTCTCCAAATCATCTTTGAATCAACCCTTGAAATCTTTTCTCCATGACCTACATCACCAGCACTTCACCTGGCCAAATATGTATTTGGTGATACTTCAGAAGGAAAAATATACACATTTCGGTATTAGCCACCATTCCTATCACTAGGACGTAAAGCTCAACACCCACAAAGAAAAGGAAGAAAGGTTTATTTGGCTCAGATTCTACTGACTGGCTCCAAGGCAGAAATGGAATATTGGAAGAACATGATAGAACACTGGTCACTTCCTGGAAAATGAGAAACAGAGAACCAGGGAGAAATGGACCTAGAACCAGATATAGTTCCCAATGTCATGCCCTATAACTCAGTGAGACACACCAAGAAGAATGCTATTCTCAACTGCTGGGCATCCCTTAATCCAGTTAGGCTGAAAGTAACAATTAACAGCCACAGTCTGTCCACTGTCAATTTAACAGTCAAACATGTATCGTCAACCCATACTTCATCTCCAAACAAAAATGATAACAAACTCAATAATTCTGCCTAATGTCACACAACCATCCTGTGAACGACTGAAAATCCACTAAGCCATTCTCCAAAGTTTTAGCAATTCAGGTATTACTCAAAAGTCTAACTTAGTCTCTTCTAAGACTTAAGGCAAATTCTTAGCTGTCAACTCCAGTAAAATATTTTTTTTAAATAAGTTATATATCCCCACTATACTACGGTTCATGGTAAATATTCCCATTCTAAAGGAAAGGTTAGAAGGATACAAAAAGAATAGGACCAAACAAAAACAAAGCCCAGCAGGGCAAACATTGAGTCTCACAACTCTATCTTCATTGTCAGGGACTCATAGTGATGAGATGTGAATTCGGAAAGATTTGGGCAGTCCTAACTCAGTGGCCTTGCTGATTGCAGCCACATGGCCTTTTTCTTCGGCTGGACTTATGGTCTGCAGTTTTTCTCAGTAAACTTCTCACAGTCCTGGCATCCTGGACTTTCTGGGATCTCCACTGCACCTTTAGCTTCATTTCTACCGCTTTGTGCACCTGCTCTTTGAGGTCATGGTATTTGGCCTCCAGGCCTTCCTTTGATGGAAGTCACCATGACCCCACAACTCTTTCATTCTGTGTTCTTGAATTAACATCATCATATGGATAAAGCCAGCATGGGGAGTAGCCAGGCACCCTTGGACTATGGCTGTGGTGGCCTCTGAGTGCCCAAATAGTTGGGTGTGGTGAAATGAATCCAGGGACCCCAGTTTTTTAGGTGGCTCTTTTAAAGTAACAGATTCAAGGACTCTTTTCTCATATAAAAATTTTTAATTTTGCACCCTTAAACTAGCGATTGATAGGATCTTGTCAATTCCTAAGATGCCCACAAGGTACCTTTCTTCTTGTCTCATTTCAAAGCATTCAGTACTTTTTGATGGTGGTAATCTCTTCTTCTTCGGCCTCAAGTTTACACATAATTTATTTGGTACCACAATTTAGGGTTTTCAAAATTTGTGCTCTGCTTTTGCCCCAGATTATTACTGTAAATCCAGCTAAAAGTATCCAGGAATATACTTAATGCAGCTTGAATGTTAAGCTGCCTTAAAATTTCCTCTGCCAAATGAATTAGTTCAATGCCTTTAAAACTAACCTTATACAAAGGGTTAGGATATGGGCAAAATGTAGATAAGATCTCTGATAGAATGTAACATGAATGGCCTCTAGTCTGAATCTCAGTAGTCTTCATTCCCATCTGAATTCTCATGAACTTTGCCTTTGGGTTTACATTCCTCTTAGCACTCTGGTTTTCTGAACTCTGACCAGAACTACCCAGCAGAATCTGGTTATGATATTATAAGGCTTCCCCACCTTCCATCTCCAAACATTTCCAAACTCTGCCTGTGATGTCATTCCAATGGTTCTGAATTATATTGTCAGTAGTCAAGGTAACAGCCCAACTTTTCTGGTACCAATCTTCTGTATTAGTCAACCTTTCCATCTCTGGGACATAACACCCAACACTCACAACCTACAAGAGACGAGGTTTAAGTTGAATCATGATTTTGGAAGATGCAGTCCATGGCTGGCCAACTTTAAGGCAGAAACAACATGGTGAAAGAGTGTGGTAGAGGAATGCTGCTCACTTCATGATGTCCTATGAGCAGAATTGAGGAACAGCACCAAAAAGAAAGGATTAGGAACCAGATATAGTCCCCAAGGTCATGCCCTTGTGATTCACCAAACCACACCAGCAAGAATACTTTCCTAATCTGCTGGGTATCTCTGAACCTGCTGAAGTTAATCATGATTAACAGTCACATTCTCCTTAATTGTAGTGCTCACAGGAACTTTTTTTTTTTTTTTTTTGAGACAGGGTCTTGCTTTGTAGTTCAGGCTGGCCCTGAGCTCACTATGTAGTCCAGGCAAGCCTCCAACTCAGCAATCCTCCTGCCTCTGCCTCCCAAGTGCTGGGATGACAGGCGTGAGCCACCACGCCCAGCACTGTATGTGGCTACTGGGATAGAACTCAGGACCTTGCGCTTGCGAGGCAGGCACCGGAACCACTGAGCTAACCCTCTGGCCCTCACAGGAACTTTTGTATGGAAAGAACAGATTACATCTCTTAATTCCCCCTAATCAAATTATCTGGGATTATATATATAATATATATTATATATATAATATATATAATGTATATATATACACATATAATGTATGTATGTATATATATATATATATGTTGCACACTGTTTCTGAACATTTGCCTTTAGAGAACTATGGTTAGAGGTAAACAAGTTTTCCTGATCATAAAAATTGATAAGACCTCAAGTCTCAAACTTGAGTGAATATCTCATTCCTGAAATATATGCTTCAAATTTTAGAGGTTTTAGTCTCTAATCCACTTTGATTTTAGTTTTGTACATGATGACAGAGATAGGTTTAGCTTTAGTCTATGGCAGGTTAAAGCCCAGTTTTTCCAGCACCATTTGTTAAAGAGGTTATCTTTCCTCCACTGAGGATATTTGGCTCCTTCGTCAAAGATGAAGTGGCTTAGTATATCTGATTTGTTTCTGGATATTTTTCAAATATAATAGCAGTAGAAAGATTTATTGGTGTTCCCTTTTGTTAAATGCCCCAAAGTCCCCAGTTACTCTTGAAAGAGTAAAATAGTGTCATAGGCAATATCTTTTAAAGACAGTAAGCAGAAGATGAAAAATACACAGCACACAATAAACCAAGGGTTTTTCAAATATAACAGCTTTGAGGACGAAAAAACAACTTTCATTTTTGCTGTTAGCTTAATTGCTTGTTCGAAGACGCTGTAAGATACATTCCTTAAAATCACAATAGTTAAGTGTTTTCATACTCACACTTAGACAGTTTACCTGAGCAAGATGCCCTTTTAGAAACTGGAACATAGATGAGATCTTTGTGGATCATGTTGCTTAGAAGTAGAACTAAGGGAAAATATGCTACTACTCAGAAACTAGTATAGTATTCAGATTATCTGTCTTGATAATATTTTCATGATGACAGATATCTAAGAAGTAATCTGCAAATGGCTTGGCTACCCTAGGTCGCCTCATTTAGAATTAGGTTCCATTCTCCTCAGTTCAGTTAATCTGCTCTAAACATTTTAGATCTCTTAACCCAGGCATATAAATGTCTTCTTAACCTAGTGTCTCATTGGGTTAACCCCTCTATGGATGAAGTGAGAAATAATCACTGAGGAACATTTTAGCCTTCTAACAACTAGCACTGAGATGCACCTTAGCAAATGTAGTGGAAATCAGAAAATGTGGATCTTGCCCAAAATGAAAGGACCACAGCCCAAGTCTGTCCAGCAAGGTGCCATGCTTAACCACAGTGACACCAGCAGAAACTGAGGACTCTTCCCCAAGATGAAAAATAAAGGACAGAAGCTTTGACTAGTGAGCTGTTAGGCACATAGAAATTAACTTCAAAGCATTTCTGTTTCCAGGCTTAGTAATACTGTTGGCAGTATTACAAGATTGTTTGGTTGCTGCAAGAAATTCAGAAGATCTCCAGTAAGGAGTCTTTTGTTGATCTCCGAGTGGCTGTAATAAAGCTGTGAAATTCTGCATTCCTCCTCCTCCCCTACATGCTCAAGTCCCCCCAAATCAAAAGCAAGTTCTTGCCCACTGTGTGCTAACACATATAAATTCTTTAGTATCTTTTTCAGCAAAGCAGAAAAAGCAAGACCTCCCAAGTAAACAGTTTTTGATTTCCTCATCTCACTTTTGCCTCAGTGTAAAAAAAGAAATAGAAGCCCTCGCTCGAAGTGGCAGCCACTTCCATTTGCTAACTTTGCATGCTGCTTCTTATATTAAAGGACCAACTCAAGCATTTCATTATAGAGACAGACGGGTGCAAGCCCACATTTACACTGCTACGTCCCAGAGGATTGCTCATGTTAGAAAAATTCTAGGTGGCAAGTTGCAAGCATCTCTCTATGACCAGACACTGAAGAAAGTCTGACATGCCTCATTTAAAATGAGGGGTCTAAAAAGTTCTAGTGGGTGGCCTGAAACAAAGTTGGGAGTCTGAAGCTCAGGAGCTTAAGCTTTTGCTACTCAACACAGGCTCTGGTGTTGCAGTGGGCGACTCCTCTCTTGGGTGATGTATCTCCCCAGTGAAACTGATAGTGTTTCCCCGCCTCACAGAGATGCCTTGAGGACGCTAGAAGTAAAAGCAGTAATAGTTAAATTTTACGTAGTGGGGCATATCATGTTTGTTTCTTATAATGCAGCTTAGCCTTAGCAGAATGTCTTCCGGTTCTTTTCGATCATGTATGATGGGAGCCAGGCACTGACTTGGCTGGATACGGTGAAGCTGACTCGTGTGGATGGGTCATTTGCTTTGCACAGTGTGCTGCCTGGAAGGAAATACGCTGAAGGGAGTCAATATACTACCTTGGACAAGAAGCCACTATTCCTGGTGGAGGCTTCTATGGCCATTGGTACTAATCCGTTAGGTAATTTGTAGTTTTTTTCTCCACTTCACTCTGCAGACCTTTGCCAAGGACACAGCAATTAGCCTCAGACCCCATCACTCTGCTCAAAGTATTAGCTGATCTACAGGCATTCGGTAAACAAGGACTAGATTTCTGCTTCTTCTAGAAGAGACACCAGCCGGCCACAGGAAGGGACCAAAGTCAAACAGTTCTCTCTCTGAAAGTCAGTCTGTTTCCAGGAGCTCCTCCACTTGAACTTTCTATAAGGAGGAACAAGGAAAACGCAGGGAAGCGATGCCTGTTTCTCTTGTTTTCTGGCGGAGTTGGGATAGTGGAAGCAAGTGGATCTGACTTTCCCTCTTCCCTCTTTGCGCTTCCACATCACTCTCCGCCTGGTGTGACACTGCCCCAGCCAGTCCCAGATTCTCACTTTCTCTGCTCTGGAGACTCCACATTTATACCAGTCTCTGGTGAAACTGGAGTCTATGAGTCCAGGAGCAGAAAATCTGAGAGGCAGAAGCATTCTCCCTGCCTGGTCCGGGCACGGCCTTTGCCACACTCTTCCTTTTCCAGTGTTTGTCTGCTCTCTCTGTCTCTATCTGTCTGTCTCTGTCTCTTTCTGTCTGTCTCTCTGTGTCTCTGTGTGTCTGTCTGTCTGTCTGTCTGTCTGTCTGTCTCTCTCTCTCTCTCTCTCTCTTTCTGTGCCACTTGTGTTTTTCTCTCTCCCTCAACTTTGCTACTTTCTGGAGCAAAGCCAAAGAAGAACTTCAGGAAGGGATCTTCCCCCTCCTTTGGCAGAATTTTAATCTCCAGGCCAACAAGAAGTTCCCTAATGTGGATTGAATAGCTAATGCGATTTATTTTTTAACTGCTTTCTATTTGTCTGAATGTTGCATATTTCTACTGGTGAAATTTTCCTTTAATAAAACTGTTAATATAACTATGACATTTTCTTATTTACAACAGACTGACAGAATTAATGCTGTTAATGCTGGGCCTATTTTTTTTTCTTTTTTCTTTTATCCTCTTGCTAGCTTTCCAGGTCATGCTGACCTGTTCAGCATGGACTGTTTCACATTTGTTTTTAATGTCAGTTTAAATGTAATTGTAAAAGCATGTATGCTCTAAACTCATGTAGTTACTTTTTCCAGTGGAAAAGCCTGGTATGCAAAAGTATTTCCAAGCTCTGCAATTTCACATGAGCAGGTTTTTGGTAATGACCTTGTGCCCCTCACTCATGATGGCATCTGAATAGTCAACTCCTTTTTTTCTGGCTCACTAGTCAGAAAGAGGAGACTTGGAAATAGTTTCTGCCAGATCCTGTGCTTTGGCAAGGCTGTGCAATGCTGCATATCATTCTATCATTAATTATGGTTAGTCCTCCATGAACTAAAAACCATTAGACTAAATAGTCAAACATAAACCTTGAGAGATAAAATTTCATATTCCCTGGCTATTTCTCAGGTCCAAAATTTGCTCTGAGGAGAACAGAGGTGTGAAGGGAAGGGCCAAGGAGCCTTCTTGCATGAGGAAATTTGGTGCACACTTATTAATCCTACTTGATTATACCCCCTGCTAATCTCTCACTCTGTGCCTGCCGGACACTGGGTCCACTCGTTGTCTTTTGTCCCTATCCTAGTTCTTCCCCACCCAACTCCAACTCGTGCTGCTGACCCTTCTTTCCAGTAACATGCTGTGTAACCCAACTAAAATACAGAGACATCAGCCTACCTGGTTCTACCTCTTGCCACTATTTATATAGCTCTGTGACCTTGGCCAGGACTTATCGTTGGCCTTCACTTTTGACAGTCTCCTCATCTATGAAATAAAGATTAGTTTGGAGAGAGAAAGACAGGACAGACAAGATTCAAGGCCTCCACACTCTACTATTTTGGAAACGGGAACTTTTAATCAAGCAAAACATGGCATGGAATCCCAAAGATATGAGTCTAAAATGAATCCCTGATTCTCTGGCTTCTCCTTTCAAAAGAGAAGGTACGAGTAGTCCCATGTTCTGACCCACTTGGCCTTCTCTCAGGACTCTTAAAAAAAAACTGTAGGGCCCTTGAGGCTCTACTACTTCACTAGCCTGATGGCTGACGGTCCTTCTAACTTGGATTCTGTCTTCTGTGAAATTTCAGTCCTACAAGAAACTTACCTGTTTTGTCACTTAGCTTTTTCAGAAAAGTTCACTTGCTTCAGATAAAGGACATGAAAATAGAGTGGTGCGGGGCTCAGGAACTAGCAAGTGTGAGAGCCATATGAAATTGATTTCATACCAAGCACTTCACACATACTCTCTTTTAGATAATCATAACCACCCTGATAGGTACATCCTATTAGGATTCTGAAACATGGCAATTTGGTCCTCCCACTTTCCCTCAATGCCAAGTGCCCAAGATGGAGCCCATACTTGTATAGGTCACTGCAGTGGGTAGTTTTTCAGTTTTCCTATGAGGTGGCGAGTAAGATCATCACCTTTATAAAGAAGAGAAAGCAGAAGTACTAGAAATCAAGGAATTTACCCAAAATCACACATATAATAACACTCTGATACTAGCAAACAATTATAAGCCTTTTATTATGAATAGCTCTATAGAACTTTGACACTATTAGTGCACCCTAGCTCCTAGAGTCTCACCATGCTCCAATCTTGAAGAGTCATTTTGGTGGTTAGAGTCTTTCTTCTACTCTTTACAGTGTCTATATTCCTTGAAATAACCTTGTGAATCAAGTACTGCTATGATCCTCATTTTACAAGAGTTACTTATATGAGGAACAGAAGGGCTGAATGCAGCCCAAAGTCTGTCTACTCAACAATAGAGAAGGAATCTTTGTCCTTACCAACTACCATTTTTACATGTATAGAGAAAGTCAGGTCCCTTAGGAGCTCCCTTGGTTCTTAATCTTGTATTCTTGATCTCTTATCCTGACATTATGAAGTTAAGATACCCTGAGTTGAGTCCTAGTAAATATAAAGAGGGTTGGTATGATCTAATCCAAAAGCCACAAAGTGACTTTTTCCCAGGCCAAGGTTCACTTGCAGATTTTTATTTGTCCAGAATAGTATTTGTTTAGAAAATAGATTTAGACTTCTTCTAGGCAGGACATCAAGCACAGTCGTGGTCCCTGTCCCTGTCCCTGTGTATTTGTGTTCACTCTTCCAATTTGTCTTCCACTCTTTCACTGTATACCACTTCTGTATGGGAAAGTGTTTTACTTGCTTACCTGTCTGCCTCACTTGTGAAGGCGTTGAGTTCATCTGAGCACACGATTTAAGCATTATAATATATAAGCACTGCACACACATATCCACATATGTTCGCATAAGTACAGCCTAGTGTGCTTTCACAGACAACTGGTAACCTTGCTTGAATCATACCTTCGTGTTTACCTAACATTTAAACTTCTATTGCAGGAATTCTTTGACAGTGCTGGGAATCAAACCCACGGTTTATGTGCACTAACCAAGTGCTATGCCACTGAGCTACTGTCCCGGCCCTACAGCTGCATTTAAGCCCCGAATTTAGTTTTATAGGCAGTCATGTGTTGAAGAAATGAATTGGTTTTCATTTCACAATGTACTATCTATCTTGCCCCTATTATATCTATTCCCCTGTCACTTCTCTCTGTCTCTGTGTGTGTGTCTCTCTCTCTCAATTATTTTATTAGCATGTGTTTACAATACATGCAGTTTACAATCACCTTGAGGAGTAGATATTCCCCTTGCTTCGATTCTATTCAGTTCTTATTCTATGAATGGATAGAGAGTGAAGAATCCATTTTGGAGATCTCCCTATATACTAGGCATTCTTTGATTTAGTTCACATAACTGGCCTCAGACACAAGAGACAGGATCTTCATTTCACAAATGAAGAAACTGAGTCCCCTGAATCCAAATGAAAGGCGGAGGAACTGACAGAGTTGGGATTTGAAACTGTGACTGTCTGACTCCAAAGACAACTCTTTTGCCCTGCACCTCTTTTTGTGAAGAAAATGTATTAGTTTCCTATTGTCACATAAGACATGACCATGACCATAAATTTAGTAGCTTCAACCCACACCTATCAGTAAGCTTATAGCTCTGTGAGTCAGAAGTCTAGTTTGGCCTGGGTGGATTCTCATGGTGATGAAATCAAGGTGCTGCATGGGTTGCCCTCCAAAGTGCAGCTCGGGTTCTTGTGCTAAACTTGCATGACCACGGCACAATTTGTTTTGTTGCAGTAGCAGGACTGCAGGTTTTCATTCCCGTTTCCTTTCTGGTTCTCAACGAAGACCCATTCTCATCTCCAGGAACTTGCCCTCTCTCCTTCCAGTATAGATCCCATCTTCTTCAAAACCAGCAATGGAGAATCTTCAAGACAAGCACAATACCTTTTTCTCTCACCGCATTAAGTGAAGCCCATCAAAGATAACTATCCTTAAAATTAAACCGTAGAAAGGAATTTGAAAAATCTTTCTCTGGTGCTATAGAAATAACTTCCACAGGACTCCAGTTTGCCAGGGCTGAAAAGTAAGCATCCTATGGGGTCTGGGTGTATGGCACCTGGCACTCTAATCCCTGATGACCAGGTAGAGAGGGGAAGAAACCTACAAGAGCCTTTTCCTGTCATTGCTCTGACCTAGGAAAGGCAAGACAGAGATGTAAAACAACTCTCACACCACTAGAACTATGCATTTTTACGATGCCCTTTCTCCTTGCTTCTCACCGCTCAGTTTCCGTGAGTCTCTGCTTTGCTACTGTGGCTGGCCAGCCCTTACCGCACATGGAAGAGTTAGGCCTGACTCTGGGGCTCAGGTGCAGGGAAAGGGAGGGGAGTGGGGGCGGCCTTCGTTGAAGTAAACAAGGCCTTGGGCATTGAATAATAGCTGCAACTAGCAAGCCTCATTGTCCAGAATTTCAAGTCATCAACCAACATGTTGGCCTCTGCTGCAGAGAAAGAACAGAGGATCCTTCGGCAGAATGAACGGAATCTGATTTCAATTACTCTCACTATAGTCCTCCTCTTTAGATAGACAGGCTAGAACACCTGGTGCGGCCTGGGCCACTGTGGCCACAGGGACAGCACATTATGTGGGTCTTAGAAGCAAGTGGAAATGCTGTCTGCCTTCCTCAAGCTATTCCTTATAGATCAAGCACAAGAGGTTGTGAAAAAGCCAGCCAAGTTATCGTAGGCACTGCACAGAGAAAAGGGAATTATTTCACCTTGATGGAGTCTCCTCAACAGTATCTGCACAGACTGATCTTGCTCGTAATAAGTTTTCTTAGGTCCACAAGCCAGGACCCCATTGAGATCTGAGTCACTGGTGGAAATGTAGAGGTGACAAATCATATCGTACTGATTGCACCAGCACCGAGTGTTCTGTGTGTCACTCTGCCTTTGGGGAAGCCTGTAGACTCACCTCTATATAATTTATTTGGATTATTTCCTTCATCATCAATAGTTTTATTCAGGGATGGCAAATGGAACAGCTGCTCCAGAGAGCAGCCTGTATTCATAGCACTATTCAATAGAACTTTCTGAGATGGTAGAAATGTCTATATCTGTGTCGTCCACTGCAGCAATATTTTCACCACTGGCAAAATGTCCAGCAGAAATGAAAAATTCTATTTTAATTTACTTTAACTTTAATTACCTTATGTTGAAATAGCTACACATAGCTCATGGCTACTTTTTTATACAATGCAAGCCTAGAATAAGTTCAGAGAGGCCCATACTAAGATAGAATAGGAGTTCATCAAAAAGAAAGCCGATGTGGCATCGAAAATTTTAAAGTAGAAATAAGAATGCTCATTCTAATTCTAACTCTACCACTGGGCTACTTTATCCTCTTTGGGTTCAACCTCCTTATCTGTGACTTAGACTAAGACTAGAACTCTCAAAACTATGGCTAAAAAAATTTGGCGTTAGGATACATGATGTTCAGGATGTGTTTATACATTCTATGACTGCCTTCTAGAAGCAGAAAGGAAGTAATAAGTGCATTCATGCCAGTTCACCAGGGCCACAACCAATCTCATATGCAAGTGCACATGTATATACCCACCCACTGTGTTACTCATGTATATACTCTATGATGGTATTTAAATTTATGATCCTGGATAAGATGATTTCTAAGGACCTTCCTGTGTTGTCATGCTCTGAGTCTTTAACTATACTGTCTCAAATCTGTTTCCATTCAGGCAGGTGAGTATTCCTGTTACTTCCTTTCTGGATGTGATGCTAGTTACTAAAGTCTGGAGACATGAGTGAAGGCGGGAAGCAGAACATATACACCACACCAGACGCACTCCACTCTGCCTTTAAGCTCAAAATATCCATGTTTCGGGTTTCACACTCCCTAGGGTTATATAGTGGAAAGAACGTGGGATTTGTAGGGGCAGAGCGGGTTTAGATGATTGCGTTATCTTGCTTGAAAGCTGTGCTACCACAGTTAACTCATGTGCAAACCAAGAATCAGAAATACCTCCAATACTTCAGAACATCTTAAAATTAAGTGATAAAGTTTTCATGAACTGAGACATGATAGAAGGCTCGGAAAACAACAACAACAGAACTTAGTCTTACTTCTCTCAGATACCTCAAGGGCAGGATAATTATGTCCCTGTCTGCCACCAGGCTAGAACAGGGGTTGTGCGAACTCCAGCTCAAAGTAAGAAAATGCTAGTGATGGGGACAGTGTGGCCGCCTGTAGGATCTGCACCAGGTGAACAAACCCTGCGCACATCACCAGTCTTCAGAGCTGTGTATAAGGACTCATGTTAATAATGGGTTCAGCAGATGAGCAGGTATCACTGGGGGACAGTCTTCCAGCTCTGGACAGGGACTACTTTGACCCAGATCTAAACTTACAGCCTGTACTGCTGGTGGCATGTGGAAGCCGGTGGGAACTATACCTCTCCCCTCACTGACTGTGTCCCTGCAGAAATGATTTGTGGACAAGGTCATCTTGCACTCAGGATTGGCTTTCCAGACTTCCTTGCTATGTTCCCCTAAGTGCTTCTCTGTGCTCCTCTTGTACCACCTATTCCACAGTTTTCCCCTTCCCCGCCTTAATTATTGCTGCAAACATGTGAGCCATTTCTGCATTGACATACTGAGTGACACTAGTTCGTGTATGTACTGAAGGACTTGCTTTTCCAATTAGGCCTGAAAGCAAGTTTCATATACGTGTCATTAATTTCCGTAAGAGCCAGAAACAGATCATATAGAGGTTTTATTGTATTTATCCATTTAAATTGGGACTCAAGTTATCTGTTTTATGTTTATTATTATCATTATCATATTTCCAAAAAATTTGGAGAAAAAGTGATTTGCGGTCAATTTCTTATGCTAGACATAAGAAGTGACTGTTTAATTTATTTATACTTCTGTAGATATATATATATTAGAGAAAATGGCACAGAATAAACATCAGGATGCCCGTGTATATGTGTGTCTGTGCCTGTGTCTGTGTGTGTGTGTACACATACTTGAAAGCATAGTTTGTTTGTTCATTTGTTTGTTTGTTTGTTTGTTTGTTTTTTGAGACAGGGTCTTGCTTTGTAGTTCAGGCTGGCTCTGAGCTCACTAAGTAGCCCAGGCAAGCCTCAAACTCAGCAATCCACCTGTCTCTGCCTCCCAAGTGCTGGGATTACAGGCGTGAGCTACCACACCCGCTGCTGTGGTATGTGGTACTGATTGCTCGTGGACATGAGTCACCATGCCCAGCATTGTTGTATGTGGTTACCGGGGATCAAACTCAGGCCTTGCGCTTGCGAGGCAGGCGCCAGAACCACTGAGCCAACCCTCCGGCCCGGAAAACATAGATTTTAAGATTGGTTTAAGATCGTCATGGTTGTAAATAATGTTATTCGTAAGAGCCTCTCTAACAGCTGCTTCCTAGCATCATTCCCATTTTTCAGACAGAGGGTGGAGGCAGAGACATTTTGTCCTTTCTTTGCCACAATGACAGATTCCAGTTCTTCATCTTTCCCCTCTCTTTTTCTAAAGAAGAAAATCAATATGCATGTTATAGTACATGCATGGGTATAATGGCGATATCTGAAGCTCTTTAAAATGGTCAGGGAAAGATGGAGCTCCAGAAAATTCCTGTTCATTGTGCTCAATTTGCAAAAATCGAATTTAGTAGTCTAAAGAACATTGAAGCTATATTTTACCTCATTCCTATCTGATGCTCAAATTCTCAACTATTTTGTCATCTAGTCTCTGATCATCCACATTAATGTACGTGCCCAGCAGGCTTTCTGTGCTAAGAGAATTCTAACTTACAAAGTGTGTGTATGAACTAGGGAAAACTAAATGTCAAGTTATTGGACAATGTGATACCCCTAGGAATTCATAAACCAAGTCTAATCCTTCTTTAACGGATCTTATCTCCTTTCTTCTTAGCAACCTGCTGGATATGTTAGACATAGATATGTTTACATCTCTTTGTTGAGTTATGACATTCAGCATTTGCATATTACCTGTAAGATAGAGAGTGATCATTTTAATATGATATGCATGCCCCCTTCAAATCGGGCTCTGAGTTTGTTTTCATCTTTACAAATTGCTACTCCTCCCATAGGTACAATATACAGTCCAAACACACTGGTCTCTCGTTGCTCCCAAAGTACTTCTCAGTGCTTTTGTTTGTGCCCTTTCCACCCATCTCTGTCTGCCATATTGTTCACCAGTGTCATAAGCTCTAGTTCAAATGTTACTTTTGATGTAAACCATTTCCTAACTCCATTCAGAGAGATTATTGTTATCCTCATTTCACTTTAGAGCCTCTATTACAGCATTTACCAGCTTGACATTTTTCTAAAATTGTTTCTGGTCATTCATTTCTGCTCTACCAGACTGCAATGGAGCCTGTGTCCCTTTCTTTCACCCAGAAACAAAAGGCTAACAGTGGATATCCAGGGAATAAATAAAGGAATGATGGATATTTTCATACACTGACTCAGTGAAGGTCTCATGTTTGAATGTTGAAAGTTGCATTCAGGCAGAGCCAAATTCAAGGCTATGTACTAAGTTAATCTGCCATGAGGATCAGGGAAGAAAGCAAGGTATGGAAGATTTGAGATGATGAATCATTACTTCAGTGCTAAGTGAGCACTTGGCCTTAGGGAG
>PVIC010011580.1:0-41177 GCA_004025085.1 Thryonomys swinderianus | reverse complement strand
GGGGGGGGAGGAAGGAATGAAGGAGGAAAGAAAGAAGGAAGGAAGGAAAGGAAGAAGGAAGGAAGAAGGAAAGGAAGGCAAATCTGTGGAGGAAACCTTCTGAGCCAAGGCTTACTGATACCCTACAAATTAAGATGAAAGAAATAGGAGATTATAAAATAAGGCAGTAGAACATGAGTGAAAGTTGGCAGAAAAAATCAATTTTTTGATGTATAGTATGTCTGAACTGTTTAACGAAGCAAAATACAAGGCTGAAAACATGAAAAAGCAAGCAGAGACTGTCAAAACTTTTCAGGTAGAAAGTTTAAAAATAGAGGACTTTTCAAAATGAAATATACAAGTGAAATGATAATCTCATTGGAAAGATTAATACTAAATATTAGGTACAGAAAAACTTTAGTGAACCAGGAAAGTGAAACTTAATAAATTACCTGGAATGCAATGTAAAGTCAAGAAGATAGAAAATGTAGAAGAATAGGACCTATGGGACATATGAGTTATGATGTATAATCTAATCTTAGTTCCAGAAATACAGAAGGGGAGTGGGGCCGGTACCCCTTCACAAGTGATTGTATACAAGGATCGTGAAAACTAGCTAAAGGTAACAACACATAGGAGGACAAATCCGACTTTAGGATAAGCAAACAATAAGCCCACACCTGGGCACATAGTAATTAAAGATTACACTAAAAACAGAGGGAAAGTAGATCACCCTTACACCAGTAATAATTAGGCAATCATGGAGGTGGGAAAGAATGGAATAAAATCTAGAAAGCCACCCAAGAGCTTTATCCTTAACAATCCAGTATCTTAAGAATTGCTCTGAAGAAAACATTCTAACACTAGTTAAAAGAGGAGTTTCCAACTTTAAATTCATTTTTAAAAAAAAAAGAAGAAGAAGGGAATTTACCATTCATAGATCTTTAGTAAAAACTTTCTATAGAAATATATTGGAAAGATGGAAATTAGGACCCAGAGAAAAATTGAGATGTAAGAAGGAATTGTGAACAAATAAATAGTAAATATAAACTCATATAAGTAGATAAACTCATATAAAGTCTACCTGTATAAATAATTATAATGTCTTATTTGATTTTAAGCAAATAAAAATCATGAATATGGTAGCATGCATGTCAAGAGGGGATTCCTTGAAGATGCAATGTTTTAAGTAATAAGCTCAGGAGAGTGCTTTGTATTTAAGATTTTTGTACTTTATGGTAAATCTCAGTGCAAAATTAAAGTAGTTCACCTGTCTTATGATTTAAAAATTTATCAGTACAATGGGTATAGAAAGGAATTTCCTTGCAATGATTTTTAAAGACCACTCCAAACATCATTATATGAAAATTTAGGAGCAGTTCTTTAAGAATCATAGTATTAATTTATTATGTTTCTTACCTTGTATTTCAAAGAAGTTCTTATCTCTGCATTAAGAAAATAAAAGATACAAGGGTTAGAAAGCAAAAGAACAAAACTATCCTTATTTATAGATAATGAGAATTTTTTACAGTCCCCAAATTCATTACTAATTAAACAAGATGACTAGTCATACCATATTCAATACCACTTTTATACATTAACAACAATATATGTGGAAAACTAAGTTTTGTGTTTTCTATCAAATAGGAGGATCTCCATCTTGGACTCAAGCCCATCTTACATCACCCTTCCTAAACACATTAAGTTACAGAAAATGCTCACTTACCTCCAGTCCTGAGAACAGCTACAAACCCAAGCTGGCTTATCAAGGGCAAAAGATGGTCTGATCTCCACGTCATTCTGCTTTACTCTTCCTTCCCATCAGAAACCCCTCAGATTCTTTTTGCACCATGTGAATTAGCCCCATTAGGGATAGATTGTGAAACTCCAATTAGCCAATGAGAAAGGTCATTTGCTTCTCCTTCATTAGTGAAAGAAGGGGCAAAACTCCTTTGTCCTACACACCTCCTACTTCATGCTTGAGACCCTTTTGCCTTATTGAGTAAATGCCTCATTGAGTAAAATGCCTTATTGAGATTTCTTGAGGTCTAAGTGCTTTATTACTACACTAACAAATTGAGTCTGGAGACTTCTTCCTGATATACACAACATAATTTTTTAAAGTACTATTTAGTGCAAAACACAGACTTCTCAGAAATCTTTCAAAATGTATGGTTTTCTGGAATTTCATCATTGATGGGACTTGGCAAAGATGCTTTTTCAGCTTTAGAAAATTCACTTGGACCATTTCTTTGATCATCTTTTTCAGCCAGTTCTGTTCTGGTGGTGGTGCTTGTGTGCTGTCTTTTCTGGTCTCCGCTTAGGTGTATGTGATCCTCTCAAATTAAGTCATTTTTTTTTCCACTTCAGTTTTTTGTTTGTCTTCTTACTTGATGTTTTTGTAGATTTCCTTTTCTGTTTTGCTTAGGAATCAGATCCTTTAACTCTAAATGATATGTATACACTTTTTCTATTTATTTTTCTTAGCATCTTTTCATATATAAATATAATAAATTGTCCTATCTTAAAGTTCATGAGTTAAAATTATCTTAATCCCTTTCTCTGAATTATCTTTTTACTTGTGATTTTTTAAATTTGTGCTTCATGTTTATGTTGACTTTTATGCTTTTAAACATTTGATTCTGATTCATATTTAACATACAGTAATGATGTCTTAGTTTCCTGTTGGTGTTGTAACAAATCACCACAAGCTTTGTATCTTAAAACAACAAAAACTTGTTATTTTACTGTTCTGAAAGTGTAAGAAATCTGAAATTAGTCTCGTGGAAGTAAACTGCAGATGTTGACAGGGCTGGTTTTGTTCTGGAGATTTCAAGGAAGAATGTATTGTGTTTGCTTGCCTTTTTCAGCTCCTTGAGGCTAATAAGTAGTACTGATATGGCCAAGTCATTTTTCTTGCTGCTTCCATTGTTTCACTGCCTTCACTCTGGCTCTGACCTTCCTGCCTCTCCCTAGGAGCATCAGGATAAATTTTAAGTAAAAGTGCATTATAAGGGTACAATATAAACACAGAAAAAATCTTAGCTTTAGTTATCACACCTAAGGCAGGCTTCACACATGACAGTTGCATGTTCCATATATGTGTCACTTACACTGACAGAACACATGTTTAGCTTTCTTTTGTTATTCAGCAGGCCATACTTGACACCTCCCTTCTCTCTCTCCTTTGTCAGGAGCTTCCTATTGTACAGTGTGCACTTAGTAGGAAAATGAAATGTCAAAAAAAAGCAAGTATCAAATATATGAGTGTTTGGAATAAACATCAACATTTTCTGTATCATCCATTATTTTTTGCTTACTAGATCTAAAACATAACAGAAATAATTCTTTATGTGAACTATAGTGAGAACCCAGATAAAATTACAAAAAAAAATTTATTTAAATTATCACATTTAAAGCAGTTTTCACACATGGGAACAGCATGTTCCATATACAAGTATTACTTAATACTGATAGCACATGTATTTTGTTTTCATGTATTATTTCACAGGACATACTTGATATCTTGCCAGTCTTCCTGTTTTCCTACGAGGTTTCTGTGATATTTTTCCTGTCTGTTCACTGGTCTGCTCCAGAATTGTTTTTCTAGAATTCTTAGGAAGAAACATATTGTTCTTCCTCTATTGTAATTGATCATTTATCAGTTCTTGTCCTAATCCTCTAAGTAAATTTTTGTGATATTTTGTGCTTGTTTTTCTCTTTATAAGAAGCTATTTATGTATATGTTTAGGATCCAGTAAAACACAACCATTGGCCGATACTTTGTCTTTCAAGTTACATCATAATTGTTGCATATTTATCAAAAATATCTACTTCGCCTTTCACTTTGTTATGAAATGTGACCATTTCCTGCTAATTTTTGTTTTCTTGTTTGTCATTTTGAGACAGGGTCTTGCTACATAGTCTAGGCTTGCCTTGAACTTGGTGTGTTGCACCAGCTGACCTTGAACTCACAAGATCTTCCTGATTTTCGCCCCCCCAACTGCTGGAATTACAAGTGTGTACCACTATGCATGGCTTTAATATCAGCATTATCATGGTGGTACAGTGTTGATGATATCAGTATTACTTGGTTTTCTTTACCTTAATGTAGTCCAGACTGGCCTGGAACCCACTGTGTGGAAGAGGCCAACCTGCCTCAGCCCCTGAGTATTAGAATTACAGACTTGCAGCACCATCATGCCTGGCTTGACTTATCATCATGTTGTAATGTTGATAGAACTAATTTTGGAGGCCAATGATATGTCTTTCTGAAATCTAAAGATTGTACTATATATTTATCTGTTGTGAAACTACAATTTTCAGGAATCTCCACTTTGTCCTTACAAATAGTTCCTTTGCTGTTTTTTGTTTGTAGCAAATGTAACATTAGTGGGTAAGTTTTGAACCAATTGTTGAATGTGACATTTGGCTTACTTTTAGGTGTAAGAACTCTGTTCACAATATTGTACAGTTTATTACTGCATGAATAAAGACATGAGTTCCAGGATAAATTTCTGGATTCAAGGAGTAAACTGTCTTTACACCTACTAGAGCATATATTTTTATTCCCTATTTGAAAGATTTATTTGGCAAATATTGCTGAAACCTTCAACAACTACAAAATGCTGCAAGTTGTCAATTGTCATCTATCAGGTAGTATATAAATTGCTTGACAGTTTGAAACAAAGCTTTCAAAAAATGAGCAAATAGAAACCAAATTGTCAGGTTTTTTCTTTTTCTTTCTTGGTAGGTTTTTCTTGTCACAATGTAGGCAAGTTTTAAAGAAACCAAATATTTCAGTCCCATTATTATGGTAACAATGTCAATGAAATATCTGTCACTTTTCCATAAATTCTTTAATTCTGGAAATTAGAATGATAAAGTCCTTCTATGAAGACTTTTAGTTTAGACAATGAGATATTATGATAAATATACATTTTTATTATTACTGTTGATGCATATAGAATCTTGTACTTCATTATTAAAGTATTTCAAAACATCTCATAACTTATTACCCATTACAAACAATTTCCAACACTGAATCATAGTGTTGGCATTCTGTACAATATGTTTTACCCCTGGCAAGAACTGAATAACATTTTCTGATCTAGTTTTAACGTTGGCTCATTCAAATATACATTACCATTTTTTAGCACTTTCAAATAGTCAAATATTTATTTACATTGCTGTTTTCTTTCTCATCTGAATCAAACTCTTCATTCTGTCCTTTACTATCTGTCTTGTCTTGCTAACTTCTTTGACTTACATGATCCAAGTCATCATCAATAGCTGAATCCTCTGGTGACTCACTTTCAAACTCCTCCCAAAGTTGTAAAAGTAGACTTTCTGTGATATCGTACTGAAATGGGCTAATTCTACAAGAAAAACAAACAAACAAACAAACAAAAGAAAACATGCAGTTAAGGAAATCATACAGCCAGGCATGGTAGTTCACACCTGTAATCCCAGCACTCAGGAGGCAGAGGCAAGATTGCTGAGTTTGAGGCTTCCTTGGGCTGCATAGTGAGCTCAGGGCCAGCCTGAACTACAAAGTGAGACCCTGTCTTGAAAAGGAAGGGAAGGGAAGGGAAGGGGAAGGGGGAAGGGGAGGGAAAGGGAGGGGAGGGGAAGGGGGAGGAAGGGAAGGGGGAGGAAGGGGAGGGGGAGGAAGGAGAAGGAGAAGGAAAAAAAGAAAAGAGAAGAAAAGAAAAGAGCAGAGGGAAGGGGAGGGGAGGGGAGGGAAGGGGAGGGAAATCATGCATACACGAAAATGTAGTGCAGAGCATATTGGGAGTAAAACTCACACAGTTACACTTAGACATACCTGTGTCCACCTTGCCATTTATTGTATTAAGTGGGTGAACAAAGATTCATTCATGTTTTCCTATAGCACAGCTACTGTGATGCACAGTTGGTTAACATTATACTGAAGTACATGTTTTCATTAAAATATATGGTAGGATATGTTTTACTTCTTAGATGCCTCTTCCTTGGTGACCTTTGTGATTACAGTGGGTCCAGTATAATGCAGAATCCAGGATAATCTTAAAATCGTTAACTTAATCAAATCTACAAAGTCTCTTATACCAGAAAAGGTAACATAATCATAGATTCTGAGGATTATGATATGGGCATAGTTGGGAAAAGGGGACATTATTCAATTTTCTGCAGATGAGACAACAGATAGCTGATTTTTTTTTGGTAAATAACGTTTCTTTTCCTTTATATCTCCAATATGTCTCTGTCAGGGTGGAAATTTAGAGTTCTGAGTTGATGAGTAGATGATTAAAATATAGGTCTCTTAAGTGTTAAAATGAGACTTTGTTTTGGGATTGCTGCATCCATATTGGAAACCATGCATTTGTTTAGATTATTCATTAAATTGTGTTTTATAGAAGAGCCTTCAGTTTTTCACCTGAACTGTCTATAATTTATAAGTTGGACTGAGTCCCTGAAGACCTTCAGGGGAACAACTTCTCATTTCTTATTGGCGTTTTTGCCACCTGTGCGGTACCTATTGGAAAGGTTAAAGGATAGGTAGGCTCCCAGTCCTTGGAAACCTACCCCCTTACCAGCTTTTACAGTCTTTCCTTCCTCAGTGTCCCAAAATAATCCTATTTCCTATGCTCCAGAGTTACTGAAACATCTTCTCACTTGATGAATATCTTCCAAACATTCCAATCTCCATGTTTGTTTCTAATGATCCGTTTTGTTTTATTAATTGAATTCTTTATTGGTACATTTCATATACATCTCACAATCACACAAAACATTGGGGGATTTGTACCAATATATGACACAAATTAATTCTCATTTTTACCCATATCCCCACCCACCCACACCTCCCCACCCCCTATATACATGCACTTTTATTTTCTTTCAGAATCATATTTATTCTAATGATTTGTTTTTGTACCTCTCTTCTATTACTTAGGGTCACTTAGCAGTTCATGAAAAAGATCAAAGATGACAAAAAGCAAAACTTTTATAATCTGTGTATTATTATATGTGTTGCCAAAGCAAACAATGTAATGTGTATAGTTGTGTATCTTAGTTTTATTGACACATAATTAACAGATAATTGTATATATCTGTAGTATATAACTTGACGTTTTAATGTACATATACATTGTGAATAACTACATCATTAAGCAAATTACCACAACCAACATTTCAAAGGTACCATTTTTTTCCTTTTTCTTGCAGTGAAGCTATGTAAGAGCTATCATCTTAGTAAATTAAATCTCTAAAAGTAATCATCTTTCAAGACTGAACGTTTGCATTCTTTACCAATATTTCCCCATTTCTTTCTCTTGCAGCACGTGACAACTACTATTCAATTCTTGACTATTTCAGACTATACTATCAGCAACATCATACTGACTTGTCTATTTCTAAGCTATCATAAATAGAAAGAGCCCCAAAACAGATCAAATTTCTAAATATTAAAACAAACATTCAGCCGGACATGGTGGCTCACACCTGTAATCCCAGCACTCGGGAGGCAGAGACAGGAGGATTGCTGAGTTTGCGGCAGCTTGCCTGGGCACCATAGTGAGCTCAGGGCCAGCCTGAACTACAAAGTGAGACCCTGTCTCAAAAAGCAAAACAAACAAACAAAAAAACAAACATTCAATATAATATAAGACAAAATAGATAAAACTCTTAAAGACAGGGATTTTTCTGAACAAAATTGCAGTTATACAAGGAATAATACTGAGAACCAACAAATAGGATCATATCAAAATAAAAGCTTCTGCACAGAAAAACAAAACAAAAACAAAAAAACCCAACAGTGAAGAGACGAACTAAAGAATGAGAAAATTCTTTGTGAGCTGTTCCTTAGAGGGCTAATATCTAAAATATGAAAAAGAATACAGCAAATTAGAACCTTCCAGTTAAAAGATCTAATCAAAAAATGGGCAACTGAAGTGAATAGATACCTTTCAAAGGAAGAAATATCAATAGGCATTAAATACATGAAAAAATGTTCAGCATTACTGGCCATTTGAGAAATACAAATTAAAACAACACTAAGATTCCATCTCCAGAAAAATGACCTTTATCATGACATGAAATAATAACAAATGCTGGTGAGGCTGCTGCTGGAAAACATGAACCCTTATTCATTGTTGAAGAGAATGTAAATTAGTACAGTTATTAGGGAAATCAGTATGGAGATTCCTCAAAAACTAAACCTAGAAATTACATATGACCAGTTATTCCTCCTCTAGGATCTTCCTGAAAGAATTCAAGACATCATATTACAGTGATATATGTACACACATACAGCAGGACAATTCATAATAGCTAAAGCTTGGAAGCAGTCTGTATGGCTATCAACAGTTGAGTCTATGAAGTAAATGTGGTATTTATACACAGTGGAGTACTGGTGTGTTATAAAGAAGGAAAAATTTCAGTTATTTATAGGAAAATGGATGCATCTTGAGATACAGTGTTTAGTGAAGTAAATCAGACACTCAAGCTTAATTATCACATGGTTTCCCTTATGTGAAAAACCTAAACATAAAGAATAAATTATAGATAACAGGAAATAGTGAGAAAGATCTTTAGCATATGGGAAGCTATTCAAGATATGCAGGGAAAGATGAGGGAAAAGAAGGAAATGAGATACAAAACAAAGGGCATGTTAATGTGCCCAGGAAGAGTGTGATCATTGTGTACTGTGAACACATATGTACAACTTCTTTATCCATTCATTCATTGATAGATGTTAGGTTGTTTTCTGTTTGGGCTGTTTTGAATAATGCTACAGTAAACATTTACACAGATTCTTCTGTGAGATCCTGATTTTTTTCTTTACATTAGCAGAAGTGACATTGATGATCATATAGTATATCTACTTTTAAAAGTCTCATTATTGTTTTAATTATCATTTTCCCAGTGGTTAGTGATATTGAGCTTCTGTACTGCTGGCCATTTTTTGTCTTCTCTTGAGAAATGTTATTTGGGTCCTTGCCGCTTTATTTAATCAAGGCTTTTGTGTAGTTTTAATCCCTTACCAGGTATATGGTTCATAAGTATATTTTCCTATACAGCAGCCTTTTTACTCTGCTGAACGTTCCATTTGCCATGTAGAAACATTTTGTTTGCAATTTGGTACAGTATTGCTTGTCAGTCTTTATTTTGTTGCCAGAGTTTCTGGTGTCATATAATCTTGTGTTTTTTAATGTAACTGAATCTCTATATTGTTTTACCTTTGAAATCAATCTATATATAAAATATAGAAAATATATTCATGGTTATAAACATGATGTGTTACCAACCTTACAAAAGTGCAGCTAAGAAGAAAAACTTAGTAGTATCTGTGAGAATGAATAATCAAAGTCAATATTAGAAAGTAGTATTATAATCATTGTATGAAGTGAGGAATTAAATAATATCACCTATAATTGGTGGAAAAAATTATTTTATTGGAAATTAGAAAGACAAGGGAATTAAAATAGTGAGGCAATTATATTTTGAAAATGATGAAATAGAGAAAGTAGATGGTATAAGATAAATATTTTCATAGCAGGAAGTCAATAGGTAATAAATTAATATCTGTATAGTACATAAAAGTATGTTGATAATGACTGGCATTTAAAAACAGACAACTGAAATAGTCCATAAGCACAATTACTTCTACAAAGTAATTTTTACTACTGAGAAAACAGTAGTAGTATTGTTTTCATTAAGGCTTCCTCTGATTTATTTGATTATGTGTATTTTTGGAGGGTGGTAGGGATCAAACCTTATACATGCTGTGCTAGTCCTCTACATATGAGTTAAATCTGCAGCTTGATTATGTATATTTTTTAATTTAAAAAATTAAGATGAAGGAAAAAAAAACCTTATCAATGAATGGCTGGATTTCTCTTTTTCTATTTGTGTTTACTATTCTGAGCTAGTCCTTAGAAATACGTTTATAAATATTTGTACAAATTACGCACTGCCTAATTTGTAATGAATTTTTTTCTGAGAAATGAGATATTTCCAAACATTTCCAATTCATATCTGCTATTAGGCCATGTAGCCAACTTGCATTCTGTAAAGGATCATTTTTCTACCATTGTTTAGTATGTTTTTAGAAATGCCCAATACAGTATTTCTACTGTTAATTTAATATCCACTACAGGGCTAGAAAGATAAGCATACATTTCATTTTGAGTAATTATTCGGATGGATGAATAAGGTATGATAGGGAAAGTCTACCTCTGCTCTGCTGTGGTGGCCATACATGCTTAATGAAGATTGGCACTTTTGTGAATGATTCCAAGACAAAGAATAGTCCATAGGTGTAGTTTCTTCAATATAAAGAGTACTTTGGATAATCTGCATTATACAATCTACTACATTATTAGGTAGAAAAATAGTTAAAAGTAACACTTTAAGAAATGGGAACTGCATGGGAAACTGAAATGTTAGTGGAAATCAGTAGAAGATGGATTGAGTCAAACTTAATAAATCTTGAACATTCTGTTGAAATGTAATTTCATGATGCAATAAAATTTGAAGGAAAACACAATTATAGACATGAATAAAATGGCATTATTTCAGAGGGATAATTTGCCAACACATGGGAAAAATAACTCCATCTGGAAGAATACAGCGTGTACTTTTTCCTCCATTATTTTAGATTTCTTTAGGATTTCTTTAGTACCAACATACTAATTGAACCAGTTTTACTGATCTAGCTGGCAGCTGTCTAATAAAACTAATTGTGGCCATTGAAGATTTCAGTGAAAAACAGGCTAGGGGTGATGGTACATGCCTATAATTCCAGCACAGTTGGAGGCTGAGGCGAGAGGATTGCGAGCTCAAGCCCCAGCCTAGGAATGTTGTTCAGTGTATAGGCCTTGGCTTCAATTCCCAGTGCCACCAAAATAAATAACTTTAAAAAAAAAGACTTCTGTGAAAAACTAAAGAAAGCATCCTAATCACTTAAGTCTATATAGACTCTGTAAAATTTCTCAAGATACTTCCGTTAACTAATATGAAATGCTGTGAAATGGAGAAGGCAAGTGAAGTCAGAGAGGCCAAGTGCTATTTGTGGATTTATAAACTAAATTCCTTCTTTTTGAGCACTCATTTGGTAATTTTCAATGGAAATAATAACCTGCATATTTATTATTTAGATTCAAGTAAATCTGTGAAACTTCTTATAAAATTTCTAACTATGCAGCATATAGGTGTGCAAACATATATGCTTCTATATGTGTTGCTTTTCTAACATCAGTGTTATATAAGCAGCATAGTCTGTGTTCTGCATAGCAGTTTAAGAGCATCTACTTTTTGTACACATTCAAATGTAATTATACAGAACTGGAAAAATTCTTTTCTTATAACTTCAAATTTGCATATGATAGATATATACTCAAATTCAAGGCAAAAATACTATATAATTTTCTTCTAATAAAAGTAATATGCAATTTATTATTTCTTTGATAATATTGTTAGGTTTCTGCTTCCTTTCTGGCTACTACTTGGCTTTGGAACTGCATAGAATAAAGGTTAGGTCATAACTGTAGTTCTGTATCCATGGCAACATATATTTCTATTGCAACATTTTACAGGTAGTTATTTTCACTTATAGCACTAACTTAGATTTTCTTTTGTGAAAAGAGGAATGAATTACTCAGTAAATGGCCTGAGAATAAATCCAGCAATCTCAATTTTGTTGGGGGTTACAAAGGGAGGAGACTAGAATCTGGGTAGCTACATCTTAATATGAACCATTAGTTATTACAGAGACAGATCATAGGTCAGAAATTTAATTCAATCAGGTTTAAGTTAAATTCAGATCAAGAGGTCAAAGAATAAATATCAATAGTCCAGATGGTTAAAAGAGAAAATTATATGGATGAAATTACAGAAATCAGTAATCTAATCACAAAAGTGATTTGGAGGGAAAGTAACCTTAATTTGAGAGCATATATGATCAAAAATTCACATCCCACATTGTAAAGCAAGTGTTGTTGATTTGAAGGTAACAAAATGATTTAGTCAGGCAGGTGAACCTGACAGGCCCATAACTCAATTTGGCACTGTGAGCCATTTATGGAGACAGGGCCTTTTCTAGCTTGGGTTTATCCTGAGTTATGCAGGGAATGATACAGGGAAGAGATGGGAGAGTGTAAATTTGTGCTTTAGGTGAAATTCAAGAGAAAGAGTGAAAGGAGTTTCAAAATATTTAGCTTACAAAATGGAAAGTAGCCTCATAAGTTATTTGCCTCATACCTTGTCAGATGATATTTATTTCTGTACACTGGGTAAATAGCACTTGCAACTAGGAGGCTGCCGATGGTTTTAACTGGGAGGCATTGTGAATTGGTTGAATACTGATTAAAGGAAGTTTTAGGTAGGTACAAGGACAGAACTTTGTAAACACAATGATTTTAGAAGAGCTATTATATAATGCTAATTGTAAAGTAGATGTTTACTAATATGGATTTATTAAAATTAACATTAGAAAGTGACATTAACTACTTTTATATTTAGGTATTCATCTCTAAATTTATTTACAGTATTTTTTTTTTGGTTTTTAAAATGTGAGTGTATTCCTGATATGTAGATGGCTTTTGTTCTTGGTTCTTCAATTTAAATTCTACTATAATTAGAATCAGTTTGTCTGTAGTTAGGCATTTGAATATAATTGCATATACTTAAGTTTTATAACTATCGAGTTTTACCCAATCAAGAATATAATGTTGAAAAGAGTTTGGTATATCTGGTAAAGTGAATCCTTAAAAGTGATAGTCAAATCCTAGTATAGATTAACTTTTTACATGATTCATTAGTTGCTCCTTTATTCCTAAAATGAAGTGATCTAATGTAACTTAGAATAACTTAGAACCCTTAGATTATAAGATTAACTTAGAACCCTTATTTTATACTATATCACTGTTCTGGCATCTATATTAATCATGCACACTATATCTTTCATTCTAATGCCTATGTGCCAATTTTTATTATTGAACTGTTTATACATTTTAAATATACATTGGAATATATTTCATAATACTTTAATGTTAATTCTTCTAAGAGCTCAAATAAAAAATAAATGGTAATAAAATTCAATGTAATTTTAAAGTATAAAGCTAAGTAATTAAAAATTATATTTTTTATATTTGTAACCAGAGACAAATAATATTGGATTAAGTTACTCCATTTTTGACTTGTTTGTACTGATTTTTCTCATTTGATTTTTTTACATTAGATCACTTCATTTTAGGAATAAAGGAGCAACTAATGAATCATGTAAAAAGTATAAATTATTATTTATAGTAAGTTATGTTATTTTTTCCCAGTATCATGGGTTTACTCTATTGATGTACAAGTTATCCAGGGTTCTTTCACAAATAGGGTAGAATAACCTCCCACTCCTCTGTTGCCTAGTCCTAACCATAAAGCAAGGCATTTTACATAAGGGATAGTTTGAGAAGTTCACCTAGTGATGCAGTTGTCTTTTGAGGCCAAGTGTGTTGAAAGGGAGACCTGTGTCCCCTCAGCAGGATATTGTGCTACTGTACTGAAGATATTCACCAGTGACTTAATGGATACTTAAGCTTTTTTTAAAGTTCCCAGAATAAAAGATCTACCAATATTTACATTATTGTAACACAAGCTAAATCCTCAGCTTAAAATTCAATTAGTGAAATGACTAGAATATTAACTAGTCTCACATAATCAAGTGTTTTGAAAGAAAAAGATTGAACAATATTATTCATTTTTCCAGTTCTTTAGATAAAACTATCCATATTTTTAATCCCACACTTAAACTACAAGTGTGATTCTGATTTTTACATAGTACTCACTTCAAACTTTTTCTGTGTTAATTTTTGCATACATTTAGAAGATTATTTGCCCAAGATACACATAATGGCCAAAAAGGTACATGTAATGGGAGAGAAATGCTATTGAGTCTGAGTGAAGCAGCCAGAGTCAACTTTAAGTTGCATAAGTGGCAAGAGGCTCCTTTCCATTGACCCATTTGAAAAAAATGCAGGAGCTTATGCCAGTGTTCTAGATTTTCTTATATTTAATTAAACAACCAAAACTTCTGAACATGTTGCTTTAGGAACATCATATGAGCTTTTGTGTTGTTTTGGTTTTTGGGTTTGGGGTTTTTTTAGCCTGGTAGTTAGTGCTTTCTTAGTAACACTAACATATGGGCAGTTGTTACATTGTTTAGACAGAGGATGTAGACATGGTAGGTAAAACAGAACTGGCAGAAAAATCTAGGTCAAAACTGCTCTCCTGGAAAAGGAAGGGATAGTAGGTGGCAACACAGTGGAAATCTGCTTTCCAATTACTTGAATGTCACCCTTTAGAGAAGAAAGTTTATCGTGAAGAAGAATTCACGTTGGATTTTATTCTTCTTTGAAGGCCACATAGGTTATTGTCACTCCTGGAAACACTGTCAAGAAAGTAACTTTTAACTGCTTTGAGATGCTATAAATAACATCTTTCTGACATAGAGGTGGAAACACAGAGGACTGTTCCTTCACCCTAATGTTGCACCTGAACGAGTTGTTGATAATACATCTGTGTTCCCTTTTTAAGTACTTAGTTTTTGCACTTTGCATGTTTCTCACCATGCACTAAACTAAAGTAAAAATGGATCAAAGATCTAAATATTAAAACAGAAACAGTCTGCTGGGAGAGAAAATAGGGACAACTCTTAAGGATATAGTTGTAGGCAAAGACTTCATGAGCAAATTCCCAGTTGCTCAGAAAATAATACAAAGAATCAACAACTTAGATCTCATCTTATTAAAAAGCTTTGCACAGCAAAAGAAATCACCAACAGAGTGAAAAGACAACTTGCAGAGTGGGAAAAACTTTTAGCCAGCTGACAGAGTACTAATACCTAGAACATAGAAAGAATTGAAAAAATCAGATCCCCAAATTTAAAGGTGCAATCCAAAAAAGGGCATCTGAGATAAATACACATTTCTTAGATGAAGAAGAAAAATGACAAGTATATGAAAAAATGTTCAGCATCACTGGTCATTTGAGAGATCCAAATTAAAACAATGTTGAGATTCCATTCCACTTCAGAAAGAATGGCTGCTATCAAGAAATCAGCCATCAACAGAGACAGGAGGATTGCTGAGTTCGCGGCGGCTTGCCTGAGCACCATAGTGAGCTCAGGGCCAGCCTGAACTACAAAGCGGGACCCTGTCTCAAAAAAAAGCAAAAAAAAAAAAAAAAAAAAAAAGAAAAAGAAATCAGCCATCAACAAAGGCTGGTGTAATCAGTGTGGAGATTCCTCAGAAAACTAGGATTGGGGTGCCATTTGATGCAGCTCTCCGTCTCAAAAGAGCTAAAAGCTGTCGCAATGATATATGCTCACCCGTGTTTAGAGCACCACAGTTTGTAATAGCTAAAACTTGGGAACAATCCAAATGCTCATCAGCAGAGGAATGAACAATAGAGATGTTTGTTTTTAGACATATAATAGAGTACTATTCAGCCATCAAGTAGGACAAACTGGAGACATTTCTAGGTAAATGGATGTACCTTGAGACTGTGCTCTGTAAGTGAAATAAATATATATGTGTAAATATCAGATTATCTCTCTTGTATGAGAAACTGCACATGTAAATAAGGACCAAAATGTATCATAGATATTGTGAACTAGGAAGGTGTGGTTCAAAATTTTAAAAAGATTATTAAAAGCGTTATTTGAAAATGCTCCTCAAGTAGAATATTTTCACTTACATAATCCTATTTGAATCTAGAAAACATCGAGTATAAATTTATATTTTTGATTTTATTATTTATATAATGTATAAAAATAGATGCCTTATGTGGTCATATTTAGTGTAGCAGACATTTCATTTGCAAATTTCCAAAATAAACTGATACGTTTTGAACCTCCTTTTTCTGATTTTTTTAAATTTCAGTTTAACCTAAAAACACATTTTGAAGATTCTTTCCTCATTTTCTTCAAGACTATTTTTAACTAGATGACTTGGGTAGTTCTTTTATAATAAAACTAGAAATTTCAACATCAGTTATGAATCTTTAGCAGTATTGCCATTACTCACTAAAAAACAAATGCTTCATAGTGTTTGCCAATTCATGTGACTCATAACATTTGTACTTTTCCCTTTGAAGTTTTTTTCCCTTCCAGAAAGGCATGTAATTACTGAGGGCTTTTCTTCTGTGTTTTCACCCTATTTGTTATTTGTTGTATTAGTGTTGATTTCAATCTCTGTTTAGATTACTGTGTCCCTTTGCAGGTGAAAATATTTTTCCTTCTTGATATTAACCCTTCATAGTGTGTTCAAAAATTGAGTATGAATTTTTCTAAAGTTTCAAACCAAATTAAATGTTTTTTTGCCTTTCCTATTTGTTAAATTATGTCCCCTTCTTTGTCATGTAAGTAGGAATATCATTGTGAACAGTGGTATAACCTTCAGATCCTGTGTGTAGAATTTCTTCAAGAACTATGCATTTTTGAAGTTAGGAAGAATTTAAGCCTATAACTTATCTTTATAAATTGCAGTGAAAATATTTTCACAGACCCACAAGATAGGCTAGTAATTTTACTTTTAACTATTAGGTCAAATAATAGCTGAACAAGAATCTAAAGGTGCAAATGCACTTAAAATACCTGAAAAACCACATAGGGTCTCAACAATTTCTAAATTACTTTAAAGGTAGATCTTCTGGCTTTATTTCTAAGTATCTCTTAGTCACTTGAGGGATTTAAAAAATATTTTCCACTTGATAAAATACAGATATTCTGAGTCAAGAAAATTCCCTTTGCAGCTTAGACACAGCAGTTTAAAAATAGAAAATATGCTGCCCTGGGAATCTGAAGACCTGATTTCTTGCCTAGACTTTTCTGTGACTTTTCCTAGAACCATTCATACTTTACATTTCTCCACTTATGAGCTGTCTGTCTTTCCTGTTACCTATTGGAGGACACTGAATAACTATAGCCCTGTAAAACTACTATAAAAATATAAACCTTTATTCAAAAATTCATAGCAAAAGTATTACTTCAGCTCTATGATAATTTAACATTTAATTTAATTTAAAATTATTAATTTATAACGTTACAATGTACATTGTATGCTATAATTTTATAGTAGTTACGCAGTAAAATATGCTTCACCTTTTAGATGAATTTCAGTTTTTAAAGATAAATGTAATATAAAGAGTTGTATGTATGATATAATCCCCATAAATTGATGTTAGACCTATCCAAAAAATTGTTTCTTCTTAATTCACCATAGTTTTTCTGACACTGACTTTTCAATGTGTATGTTGGCCTTTGAGGTCTGAATCTCTGTTTTCACACATCAGTATTATATTTTAACAAAATTTCAAAAGTGCATACATACTTCATTAAATGTTTATTTCATTAAAAATAAAATTAAATATTTTATTTTGATAGAGTAAATAATCTACATAAAATAATAATTGTATTATATGGGCCGGAGATTTAGCTCAGTGGTTCCAGTGCCTGCCTCACAAGCGCAAGACCCTGAGTTTGATCCCAGTAACCACATACAATGCTGGGCGTGGTGATTCACACCCACCAGCAATCAATACCACATACCACAGTGCCTGGAGTGGTGGCTCACACCTGTAACCCTAGCACTCAGGAGGCAAAGGCAGGAGGATGGCTGAGTTTGAGGCTTGCCTGGGCTACATAGTGAGCTCAAGGCCAGCCTGAACTACAAAGTGAGACCCTGTCTCAAAAAAAGGAAAAAAGAGCTAATTATCTCATTCGTATACTGCCTACACAGATTAGCTGCTTTTGTCTATCCTGTATATATGAGGTAAAATGGAAGTTCCAAGTGCATAGAAAGTAAAAAGCAAAACAAAAAGCTTAAAAGACCCCATAACTAGATATATCAATAGAGTAAAAATTCTAACCTTTTCTGTATGATGTCACAAGCCAAGAATTTAGATAAGCACATTTTCAAATCTTTGGTCATCTAAGAGATGTTTAGTACTGTGCTATTTGGGTCTTTGAAATGGCAAAGATGCAGGGATTATTTTTTCCTGTTCCTGTAACCCACAGAGGTCAGCAGTAATGTACTGGCCCTTACATAATTCATATAAGATCCACAAGTATGTATAGCATGTTTGATTTTTGTGACAGCACATTCTCCAAAGCCTAAATGAAGCACTTACAATACCTGACCAAATGTTATACCTTTCCATACTTATTAATTCTAACCAATCAACTCATGTGAAGAAGGGAACAAAATAATGTCAGGCCCCTGTTGTTAGGGTACTTACTTGCTCTTTTACCAGGGGAAAAATTAACAGTGAGGAGAAAATCAGGAGCTTAAAGTGCTTCTCCAAAGTGCAAACCTAGTGTCCTCTGTAAATTACATCTCCTTGACAAATCTCCTGTACAAATGAGAACACAGCTCTTCACACAAGGGTGCTGATGCCCATTTATATATACAGTCTAGCTTATCAACACATGATTCATTGAGGTGATGGATCCTTAGCTGATTGGACACTGAAAGAGACAAAAGAAAACAAGAGTGACTGACTTAGCTGACCAGGAAGTATTAACCTCTTATGTATGTAGGGGGCAGGGTATTGTAGGGTGGACAGGAGAATGGGAAAAAATGTCACATACTGGTACAAATTCTCAATTTCAATTGTGATCATGCAGTCTATATGAAATGTACTAAAAATTATTTTTTTAAAAAATGTCTGGAGAGATCTAGACCCTATATCAAAGCAAATGTTCCTTGGGAGATACCATTCTGTGAGCACATTTACTTTAGACTCTTCTGAATTCCAGTCTTTTGAGCCTTTTACCATTTTCTTTCATTTAATTCACACCTCTCCACATAATATAACCCTGCTACTGCCTCTCCACAAGTCTTTATTACATATCATTTGTCTTACTTCACAATAGACCTCATTGGCATCTAATATTTAATTTGGTAGACCCAAACTAATAACTGGTCATTGTTTCTGGTGCTTTTTTTATTGCATTCTTTTTTGGTACAATTTGCATATATCTCACACTTACACATAACATTGGGGAATTTGTACCAATATATGACACAGTCAATTCTCATTTTTACCCATATCCCCACCCACACCTCCCCACCCCCTATATACATGCTCTTTTATTTTCTTTCAGAATCATATTTATTCCTTCCCCTCATTACATCCCCACACCAAATTTCCTTTGGAAATGTCCCATTCTAAAAAGATTGTCATACTAATAGAGCTCATTTGCATCTACCGGTGCTCATATCAATGAGAATATCCAGTATTTGCCTATCTGTGCTCTATTAATTTCACTCCTTAGCGTGTCCTCCAGGTGCATCCATTTGCACATAGGTGAATCAATCTTGTCATTCTTTATGACAGAATAGTACTCCATTTTATAAAAAAAAAACACATCTTCTTTATCCACTCTCCAGTTGATGGACATTTGGGTTGTTTCCAAGATTGAGCTATCACGAACTGAGCTGCTATGAACAAGGGTGTACATATGTCTTTCCACTTTGATTTTCTAAGTTCTTTTGGGTATATTCCTAGCAGGAGGATGGCAGGGTCAAATGGGACCCCTAGTCCTAGTTTTCTGAGAAATCTCCACACATATCTCCACAATGGTTGCACAAGTCTTCAGTCCCACCAACAGTGGAGAAGGGTTCATTTCTCCCCACAGCCTCGCCAGCATTTATTGTTGGTTGATTTTGTAATAGCAGCCATTCTTTGTGGAGTGAGATGAAATCTCAGTGTTGTTTTCATTTGCATCTCTCAAATGACCAGTGACATGGAACATTTCTTCATATGTTTCTTAGCTTCTTTAACTTCTGCCTCTGAGAAGTGTCTGTTCATTTCAGATGCCCATTTTTGAATTGGGTCTTTAAACTTGGGGCAGCTGATCTGTTTAAGTTCTTTATATATTGTAGATAATAGCCCTTTGTCTGATAAACAGCTAGTAAATATTTTTTCCCATGTTGTTGATGGTCTTTTGGCAGTGTCAGTGACTTCTTTTGCTGTGCAGAAGCTTTTCAGTAGAATGAGATCCCATTTGTTGATTCTTTCTGCTAGTTCTTGTGCTACAGAGGCTTTATTCATAAAGTCTTTGCCTAAGCCATTGTCTCCAAGAGCTTTACCAAATCTGTTTTCCAGCAGGCTTATTGTTTCTGTTTTAATGTTTAAGTCTCATATCCATTGTGAGTTTAGTTTTGTGCACGGTGAAAGAGATAGGTCTAGCTTTAGCTTTTGGCAAGTTGAAGCCCAATTTTTCCAGCACCATTTGTTAAAGAGGCTGTCTTTCCTCCATTGAGGATGTTTGGCTCCTTTGTCAAAGATAAGGTGGCTTAGAGTACCCGGGGTTGTTTCTGCATCTTCTATTCTATTCCACTGGTCCTCAGGTCTGTTACTTTGCCAGTACCATGCAGTTTTTATCACAGTGGCTTTATAGTAGAGTTTTAAATTGGGGATTGTAATACCCCCTGCCATGTCGTGGTTGCTTAGAATTGCATTTGCTATTCTAGGTTTCTTGTGGTTCCAGATGAATTTTTGTAGTATTTTCTCTAGCTCTGTGAAGTATATACCATTGGGATTCCAATTGGAATTGCATTGAATCTGTATAGTAGTTGTGGAAGTATAGCCATTTTGACGATGTTAGTTCTCCCTACCCAGGAACAAGGGATATCTTTCCACTTTCTGATTTCCTTTTCTATCTCGCTTTTCAGAGTCCTATAGTTTTCAGAGTAGAGGTCTTTCACTTCCTTTGTTAGGTTGATTCCTAGATATTTCATTTTTCTGGGTGCTACTGTGAAAGGGATTGCCTCCCCAATTTCTCTTTCAGTGAGTCTGTTGTTTGTGTAGACAAAGGCTGTTGATTTTTTAGCATTAACCCTGTATCCAACAACACTACCAAATCTGATAATTAAGTCTAGTAGTCTTTTGGTAGAATTTTTAGGATCCTCTAGATAGAGTATCATATCATCAGCAACTAATGACAGTTTAACTTCTTCCTTTCCTATCTTTATTCCTTTTATATCTTTGTCCTACCTGATTGCTATGGCTAATGTTTCCAGCACTATATTGAACAAGAGTGGAGACAATGGACATCCTTGTCTTGTTCCTGATCTTAGTGTACAGGGTTTCAGTTTTTGCCCATTAAGTATGATGCTGGCTGTTGGTTTCTTATAAATAGCTTGTATTAAATTGAGATAAAGTCCATCGATTCCAATTCTCTGTAGGGTTTTGATCATAAATGGGTGTTGGATTTTGTCAAATGCTTTTTCTGCATCTATTGAGATACTCATATGATTTTGTCCTTGAGTCTGTTAATATAGTGTATTACATTGACTGATTTATGTATGTTGAACCAGCCTTACATCCCTGGAATAAATCTGACTTGATCAGTGTGTATGATTTTCTTGATAACTCTCTGTATTCTGTTTGCAAGTATCTTATTGAGGATTTTTGCGTCAATGTTCATTAGAGAGACTGGCCTGTAGTTTTCTTTTTTGGTGGGATCTTTCCCTGCCTTTGGAATCAAGGTGATGGTTACTTCAAAGAATGATTTGGGGAGCATTGCTTCCCTTTCAATTTCATTAAAGAGATTGAGAAATACTCGTATTAACTCTTGTTTTAAAGTTTTGTAGAATTCAGCAGTGAAGCCTTCAGGACCAGGGTTTTTCTTTGTTGGTAGGTTTTTTGTTACATTTTCATTTTCCCAGATTGATATTGGGTTGTTTAACATTTTTATATCCTCTTCATTCAACTTTGGAAGTTCATATGAGTCTAGGAATCTATCCATTTCTTCTAGATTTTCCATCTTCTTGGAGTATAGATTTTCAAAGTACGTGTTTATGATCCTTTGGACTTCTTCTGGATCTGTCCTGATATCCCCATTTTCATTCCTTATAGCATGGATTCGAGCCTTTTCCTTCCTTTGTTTGATAAGGTTGGCTAAAGGTCTGTCGATCTTATTTATCCTTTCAAAGAACCAACTCTTTGATTCATTGATTCATTGTATTGTTCTCTTTGTCTCCATTGCATTAATTTCTGCTCTGATCCTTATAATTTCCTCTCTAGTATGTGCTTTGGGTTTTTTTTCTCCTCTTTTTCTAATTGTCTGAGGTATATCATTAGATTGTTTGTTTCAGTTTGCTCTATTTTCCAAGTGTGTACATTCACTGCTATGAATTTCCCTTGCAGAACTGCTTTCATTGTGTCCCATAAATTCCTGTATGTTGTGCTGGGGTTGTCATTTAGTTGTAGAAACTGTTTAATTTCTTTTGTGGTCCATTGGTTGGTTAACAGAGTGTTGTTCAATTTCCATGTGTTTGTGAGGATCTTGGAATTTCTTCTGCTATTCAGCTCCAGTTTCAAGGCACTATGGTCTGATAGTATGCAGGGGATAACTTCGATTTCTTTGCATTTACTTAAGCTTGTTTTATGGACTAGAATGTGATCCATTTTGGAGAATGATCCATGAGCAGCTGAGAAGAAGGTATATTCTCGCTTTGTAGGGTGAAAAATTCTGTAGACATCTAATAAGTCCATTTGCTCCAAAGTTTGATTTAGCTCAAGTATTTCCTTATTGATTCTTTGTCCAATTGATCTGCCAGTTTGTGACAGTGGAGTATTGAAGTCCCCCACTACTATTGTGTTCATGGTTAACTGGCTTTTCATGTCCAATAATGTTTGTTTTATGTAGTTGGGTGCATTAGAGTTCAGTGCATAAATATTTACGATTGTTATTTCTTTCTTGGATAGTTCCTTGTACAAGGATATAGTGACCTTCTTTATCTCTTTTAATCAGTTTGGGTTTGAAATCTATTTTATCTGCAAACAAGATAGCCACTCCTGCTTTTTTGCAGTTTCCTGTGGCATGGAGGATTGTTTTCCAACCTTTTATTTTCAGTCTATGGGTTTCCTTCTGAATTAGGTGTGTTTCCTGTATGCAGCAGATTGTAGGATCTTGCTGCTTGATCCAATCTGCTATTCTGTGTCTTTTAATTGGCCCATTGAGTCCATTGACATTAATGGTTATGACTGATATGGACATGTTCAGAGCTGGCATGTTTCCCTGTTCTTGGTTTTTTTTTTTTTTCTTCCTTGCTTTTCCCCTTCTCTATTTAGTTTCTTGTTTGCTCCAATGAATTCACTCTCTTGGGTCTTGTGGGTATGGAATTTTCTGTGTTTTCTTCCAAGATGTTCTTTAGGATGTTTTGGAGTGCAGGTTTCGTATTTGTGAAGTTTTTCAAGTGCTCTTTGTCATGGAAGTATCTTATTTCCCCGTCTATTCTGAAAGATAGTTTTGCAGGATACAACAGTCTAGGTTGGAGGTTGTTTTCCTGCAATGCTTGAAATACTTCCCTCCAGGCTCTCCTTGCATTGAGTGTGTTGAAAAGTCTGCTGTGATCCTAATGGGCTTCCCTTTGTAGGTGATTTTCTTCCTTTCTCTCACTGCTTTCAGTATTTCATTCTTTTGTTGTGCATCTGGAAACTTGACAATTATATGTCTAGGTGTAGATATTTTTATGTCACAGTGTTGTGGAGTCCAATAGGCTTCATCTATCTGTATGTCTATTTCTTTTCCTGTGAAGTTTTCTGTTGTTATCTCTGACAATAGCTTTTTTTATGTCTTTTACACTGTCTCCTGCTTCCTCAGTGATTCCAATCAGTCTCATATTATTTTTCTTTGAGTCATCTAGAAGCTGTTGAATTGATTTCTCATGGTCCCTTGCTCTTTTCCATAGATTATATCTTTCCTGCTTGTTGGCTGCTATGCTGTCCTCTAGGTCTGAGACTCGGTTCTCTACTTCATTCATCCTACTTCACAAGCTTTTGTTCTCCTTCATCATTCCCTGGAGCTCTGCTTAAAGCTGTTTAAAAGGTTCAATTGCTTCTGCTATCTTGGATTCTATCATCTTGCTGATCTCTTCTTTAATGATGTCTCTCACTGTAGACAGTATCTCTGTTTTGATCTCAGAGATGAGTTCTGCTTTCCATTTTACTAGATCTGCTTTAGTTACCATCTCCAAGAGTCCTAGTGCTTGAGTTTCAGTTTGCCCTATTTCTCTTTTCTCTGAATTTCCCTGTGGTGGTGATCTTTGTGTCTGGTTTTTGGTATATTTTCTCATTTCTACTCTTTCGTTATTACTAATGCTATTCTTTGCCTGATGACAGGGCAATGTTTGTTGCAGGTCTCTTTCTTTCTATTATCTGGGGCTCTTTGGATGTGGCACCTTCCTGGGGTGTCCTCCTTGAATGTGTAATGACTCTTGAAAGTTCTCAGTTCTGACACATCACGGGAAGTATTTGTGCAGAGCAATCACATCATGTTTGTTACCATAATACAATCAATACCAATATCAGTATTTAACACAGTAAAGAAAATGAAAAGTTTTGTTAAATCCTATTCTGGAGACTTTGAGCTTATGAGTTACCTCTATGTCCTTATGCCAAAATTTAGAATTAATCAGTGATGTGTATACAACATGTAGATCATAAACGCACCCGCTGAACCCTTTGGCAATAAGAGGTCACTGGGAAATCAGGGAGGTAGAGGAACAGAAGGAGTGAAATGGGGTTAGCAGATTTATGAAGATCACCTATACGCTAGAACCTCATATATGCCAACGGGTAATAGAGGCTAAAAGGCGTATATAAAATAGTACCAACTGTATGCTGTAAGACCATTGGAGACTTTGTACACCTTCTTATAGTAGTATAGGAGAAGAAATAGGGCAGCCTAAGAGTCTTTTACTTCTGGGTATTGCTTCTGACAAGAAGGTAGGAGAGGGTGTGGGGTCAAGAGGTGAGTAGAGGGATCTAAGAGCAGATGGCAGAATAGAAGCTAGATTCCCCTCCCCCTTTTCTTTATCTTGCCTGGTCTCTCAGCGCGGCTGCAGTGTGGAGGGATGCAGGAAATGGCCCCACCTCCTCTCGGACCTGGGTCCTTACCACGCAGCTCCAGGATGGGGCTGGGGCCGGCCGGCGGGCCTCAATCCTCTGTGGTGGGGATGGGGCCCAGGGTCCGTACCTGACTCCTCAGTGCATGGCTCCTGGGTGGAGTGGGCTGGTGGGCAGGCCTCAGTCCTCCATCGCCTCCGCTGGGAACGAGTGGCACCTGGGGTAGCCAAGTCATCTGTGCTGGCTCGGGGTCAAGCGGGCTGGTGTGCAGGCCTCAGTCAGCCTCCGCCGCTGCCGCCACCAGGGACGGAATGGCGCCCAGAGCAGCCGAGTCGTCTGTGCCACTCAGGGTGTAGTGGACCAGTGTGCAGGCCTCAGTGAGCCTCCGCCGCTACCGCCGCCAAGGACAGAATGTGGTGTGCTTTTTTTTTTTTTGATAGAAGAGATCAAGGGTTTTTTTAAGGTTAAATTCTCTTATATGTCAAAGTTCCTAATGGAAGTTGTTTACAGCAAGACAGTCATAATCTGAAAGAAGTGAGCTAAATTAAACCTTTCTTCTGTTAAGTTGTGAGTGTTGGGTATTGTATCCAGCAATGGAAAAACTGATTATCATGACTCATAAATTAAATGAATAGACTTTGTTCTAACCCTTAAGTTTAAAGTCAAATGTTTATATTTATTGTGTCCAATATGATGATAAGCAGCTCATTTTCATCACTTAATATCATCTAAAATACTAACCTTTTTGCCTTCACTATTAACTGTGAGTGATTAAAACTATGTACTAAAACTATTACTGTATTACTCTAAAATAAATTAATTACTTGATAATTAAAAGTAAGAAATAAGCTATGCGTTGTGGTGTATACCTGTAATCTCACCCTAGGAAGGCTGAGACAGGAGGATTACCTCACATTCAAGGCCATTGTGGAGTACATAGTCCATTCAAGGCCAGCCTGAACTGCATAGTAAGACCCTGTCTCAAAAAAAAAAAAAAAAGCAAAAATTAAATTGCATTAAAAATTTTAAAAGTAAAGAGTAATGAAGCAGTATGATATTCAAACATATAAGTAGATTTAAGGATTTCCTGTGAAATATTTAAAATAGCAAAAATTATCATGGGATGTTTGTATGTCTATAATAAAAAGGCTGCATATTAAAAGTTATTGCATTAAAACTTTAAAAATTATCACTTTTCTAGCACATTCTCTTTAGAAGCATTCTCTTTGTCACTTGGGCTTAAAGACCTCTTTATCATGTTTTTAAGTGTTTTTATCTAGTGTTTCTTGATAGCAAAGAGTGTGTCACAGATAGTATTTAAGTACTACCACCTACAATGAAACAAGTATCATGAGCAGTGTACACAAATTAAGAGTTTTCACACTATTATTTGTATAAGTAAATAAGAGGAAGGAAAGAAGGGTGCAGAAAAAAATTTCTCAACTCTATAAAAGCATTCCACATGTTTTAGAGATTTGTCTTTCATATTCAATCTCTACAAAATGATTTTTAAAAATAAAGTGTGATGTCATTTCCATAAAATACAACTTCCTTGTTTATACTATACAATTCAATCATTTTCTGTATATAATATTCTAATCCACAGATGCCTGAAACCATAGATAGTATCAAACCCTACCTACACTACATACTTTTCTGTGTACCTAAAATAAAGTTTAATATATAAATGAGGTACAATAAGAGATTAACAACTAATAGAAGAATTCATCACAGTACATTATACTGAAAAAAATTTATGTTTACTTTTGAAATATTCTGGTTTTTAGTTGCATGCCATGTAACTGATACTGCAGAAAGCAAAATTGTGGATACAGAGGGACACTATATTCAAAGAGTTGTGCAACCCTCACCACAAGCAGTTTTAAGAGTTTACCACCATCCTAGCACCCTTATAATCATTAACAGTTACCCCTCAATTCCACCAGATATCCTCAACCCTAGATAATCATCTAGTCTGAAACCTGTCTATACATGTGCCTGTTACAAATATTTAATGTTTTTCATATAACTGGAATCATACAGTATAGAATGACTGGCTTTTTAAATTGTTTTCAAATTGGTGTGTTTCAGTTATATTCCTTTACTGAGTAATATTATTGTATTATACTTATTTATAAGTTAATAGACATTTGGGTTGCTTCTGTTTTGAGCTATAATGAATAATGTTGCTGTGAGCAATTGTGTACAAGTGCTATGTAGATATTTTATTTCTCTTGCATATGTAGGAATAGAGAGAATTGATTTTTATCTCTTGTGTAAGGTCTGACTTTGATTTCATTTTTTTTCTCTATGGATAATTCATTACATGAGCACAGTAATTAGAGTTGTTTATAACATCCACAATATATACACTGACAGCTTTGTGCAAAATGATCCAATTCCTAGACTCTTGATTCAATTCATTAAGTCTGTTTTTTTCCTGTTCTCCATTGTAATACCACACTCTTATTTACGGTAACATTATGTCAGAACCAAAGACCTGATAGAGAATGTCACATCATTATTCTTCTTTAGTGATATCACAGTACCATGTTCTTCCTTGTGCATTTTAGATTCATCTTGTCAGGAGTCACAGAAGTTTTCCTTAAAATTTTAATTGGAGTTCTGTAGATGCTATAGATCAATCTGGGTAGAACCAATAGACTCAATCATCATGAAATGTTCTTATGTAAAGTTCCTCAGCGGCCAGAGATTTGGCTCAGTGGTTCCAGCACCTGCCTAAAAAGTGCAGGGTCGGTGGTTCCATCCCTGGTAACCACATACAACAGTACTGGGCATGGTGGCTCATGCCCACTGGCAATCAGTAACACATACTAGAAATGCTGGGTTTGGTGGCTCAAGCCTGTAATTGGGAGGCAGAGGCAGGCGGATTGCTGAGTTGGAGGCTAGCCTGGGCTACATAGTGAGCTCAGGGCCAGCCTGAACTACAAAGCAAGACCTTGTCTCAAAAAACAAAAATCTTTAATGTGCTCTAAATCAAATTGTATTTTTTCTTTAGAGTCTTACACATCGTTTCATGGTATATTTTAAAGAATATTTTATGTTACCATAATTGTAAATAATTTTTATAATTTTTGCTGATATGCAAAAAGTGAAAGATTTTTTAGTATATGTGCTGCCGAAGCGAGCACAAAAAGTGAAAGATTTTTTAAAATATTGATCCTTTATTCCTATTAAAGACACTTTTGTTGTCATTTTCTTTTTTGTGTTGTTGACAGAAAATAGGTATAGATCATGGAAATGGCATCTCCTTAATTCTAAAAGAAAAATCATTCTTTTATAATTCATATTTTATAGTAACAAATAATTGAATAGTAAACAGTGACTCAAATTTATAGTAAGGAATGAATAAAATTAACCTTTTTAGCAAATACTTTTTTTTTTTTTTGAGAAAGGGTCTCACTTTGTAGTCCAGGCTGGCCCTGAGCTCACTATGTAACTCAGGTAAGCCTGAAACTCAGCAGTCCTCCTGTCTCTGCCTCCCGAGTGCTGGGTTTACAGGTGTGAGTCACCACGCCCGACATTGTAATATGCAGTACTGATTGTTCATGGTATTGTAGTATGTGGTACCAGGGATCAAACCAGGGACCTTGCACTTGCTAGGCAGGCGCTGGAACCACTGAGCTAAATCTCCAGCCCTAGCAAATACATTTTATTGTACTAAGAATGTTTTTTAAAGTTCCCATTTAGCTAAAATGTGTTAATATTTTTTTTATGTTTTAATACTAAATTGTTGCTAATAAATGTGGAAATTTTAAAATTTTATTACATGTTTTTCTGTGCATTGAGATAATTGTCTCTTTTTCTTTTAATATATTCATGGAGTAAATTATATTTCAGGTTACTTTTGCTGTCAACTTCATCTAATTTTTATTTATTGAGTTTTTGGGTATACTTTAGATATATGCTGTGATCACATTCAACATTAAAAATTTGTACCTGTACATCATATTTCTTGATTCTCATTTTTCCCATTCCCCTCCCACCATACAACCCTCAACACTTCATTTCTGTTTTCTTTTTCTTGTTTTTACCATCAAATTTTTTTATTTCCCTTCTTTACTTTCCCCACCCCCTCTTTTCCTTTGAAAATTTTCTTCCTATTTCACAATGCCTATCATATATATTCTGGACCTGACTTACATCTTTATTTAATGTATTAATTACATTTGTGTCCTGTTTATTTCACTTATTAGTGTGTCCTCAAGGTATACCCATTTAAGTATAAATGTCTCTAAATTATCTTTTTTTTTTTGAGACAGGGTCTTGCTTTGTAGTTCAGGCTGGCCCTGAGCTCACAATGTAGCCCAGGCAAGCCTCAAACTCAGCCATCCTCCTGCCTCTGCCTCCAGAGTACTGGAATTACAGGTGTGAGCCACCACACCCAGCATTGTGGTATGTGGTACTGATTATTGCATGACATTGTTGTATGTGGTTACTCGGGATCAAACTCAGGACCTTGTGCTTGCTAGTCAGGCACATAAACCACTAAAGTAAATCTCCAGCCCAAAGTTATCATTTTTATGGCTGAGTAATACTCCATTTTATTTTAAAATCACACTTATCTTCTCTATCCAGTCTCCAGTTGATGGGCATTTGGGCTGTCTCCAAGATTTAGTTATTACAAACTAAGCTGCATGGGTGTATCTATATCACTGTGATATGATGGTTTTAATTCTTTCATGTATATACCTAAATGGATTCAATTTACTAGTAATTATTGAGATCGATCTGACAAATTTTTCTTCTTTGGACTCTCCTAGACATGCTTATTTGATACTATACTAGTAGTTTTCTGAATGATGCATCATTCCTAGTCTCTGAAAGATACGGTATGTGTATGAGTTTTCTATTTCTTAAAAATTTAGTGAAACTAGGGCTGGAGATTTAGCTCAGTGGTTCCAGCACCTGCCTCACAAGTGCAATGGTCCTCAGTTCAATCCCGGTAACCACATACAATGATGGACATGGTGACTCACGCCCACCAGCAATCAACATCACATACCACAGTGCTGGGTGTGGTGGCTCACACCTGTAATCCCAGCACTCGGGAGGCAGAGGCAGGAGGATGGTTGAGTTCGAGGCTTGCCTGGGCTACATAGTGAGCTGAGGGCTAGCCTGAACTACAAAGCAAGACCCTGTCTCAAAAAAAAAAAAAAAAAATTAGTGAAACTAAATTGTGAGCTATCTGGGGTTGATATTTCATTTTTTGAAAGGTTTTTTGACTACTGCTTCAATTTTTCTCATGGTTATAGGATAATTCATGTTTTCCATTTTTATCAGTAAATTTTCATAGCTCAGGAATTTTTATTTTTATTTGGTTTTTTTTTGAGACAGGGTCTTGCTTTGTAGTCCAGGCTGACCCTGAGCTCACTATGTAGCCCAGGCAAGCCTCGAACTCTGCAATCCTCCTGTCTCTGCCTCCCAAGTGCTGGGATTATAGGCATGAGCCACCACGCCCAGCACTGTGGTATATGGTATTGATTGCTGGTGAGCATGAGTCACCACACCCAGCATTGTATGTGGTTACCAGGATCGAACTCAGGACCTTGCTTTTGTGAGGCAGGCGCCAGAACCACTGAGCTAAATCTCTGGCCAGGAATTTTTAATTTTTAACCAAATTTAGCATGCATTGGCATTTGTAAATTTTTAGAAAGGTTAAATTGTCCTTACCTTCTCTATTGGTGGTTATATATTCTATTTTTATATATTGGTGATCTTGGTTTGCCAATTATTTTCTTTTTAACTTATGACTATGTCCTTATTGAGTTGGCTGTGAAATTTTCTCTTCATATCCTCATGTCTTCTGTTAGTATCAAAATTCTATTGACACATTACTTTGAGGGTATTTTTCTATTTTCTTTTTTTTATCTAGAAGAGTGTTTATAAGCCCAAAATGTTCTATAGCCTGGAAAATTCTTTTAAAATTTCATCTGTAAAATTATGAGCCAGTATTTTCTTTGTGGTATGATTTTCAATTATCTTTCAGTTTTCTGTATTTAGATTACTTAACTTTTCTCTCCTCTTGTCATTTATATATTCCTAGAAATGTGTTCATTTCTCATTAATGCTAATTATTGGCATAATATTTAATGGAATTATCTCATTTTTTAGTCTCCCATTGTGTAGTTTGTCCTTTGATATGTGGGTGTTCATTATTTTGTATGAACAAAATTTTCAATGCTTTATTTTCATCCCTAATGATACTGTTCCTTCTTTTCTGTTTCCTTGTTCATTATTTTGTATGAACAAAATTTTCAATGCTTTATTTTCATCCCTAATGATACTGTTCCTTCTTTTCTGTTTCCTTGATTAGTCTCACTAGACATTTTTCTTCCTAGTAAGCTTCTTGAATTAATTGCCTCCTCCATGAGGAATTTTTGTCTTTAAAAAGTAATACATAGAAGTTATACATTTCACTGGTTTTGTTCATCCTTCAAGATTTGATAACTTTATTTTCATTTTTGAACATTTACAAATATTTTATTTACATATTGTAAATTTATTTCTGATTAGGATATTAACATCAATCAGAATTTTAGGCCACCAAAACTTCAGTGAAGTATCTTCTACTTACCTCTGATTTAGCACCACATACCTCTCCAATCTCCAACCATAGTAGTCCCAACTAAATATGGTTATGTCTTTTACTAAAGATCAGTTCTAAATACTTTTAATTCAACTGTAATTTATTTTAATGTATGTATTGTTAATTTTAAAGAATGTGGAGATTAGTTTTTGGTTTTATTACTTGGTTATTGGGTCCTAGCACAACTGTGGTGTTATCAAAAATATATCTTATTATTCTTAGACACATATGAATTACAAAAGCTGAATGAAGAAAATATAAATATTCTAAATAACCCATTATCAGTCAATGGAATTGAAAATGTAATGAAATCTTAACAACAAAGAAAAGCCCAGGTTCTCATGGCTAAATTCTACAAGAAATTTTGGAGAAATCTAATCCCACTAATCTTCAAAGTAATGAAATTGAAAGGGAAGCAATACTCCCAGAATCATTCCTGGAAAAAAATATCACTCAGTTATAATATCATAGATATTGTAAAATAGAAAATATTCAAAGGGAAATGGGGTATAGGAATAACAGGGATAAAAAAAAATGAAGGTAATAGAAAAAAAGGGGAAACAAAACTTATGTATATAGGGGTGGGGGGTTGGAGGGTGGGTGGGGGAATGGGAAAATGGTAATTTGTATCATATGCTGGTACAAATTCTCAATATTTTTTGTGATCACAATGTGTATATACAATGTACCAATAAATATTCTTTTAAAAACAAAAAGCAGAAAAGGGACCAGGGATTTAGCTCAGTGGTTCTGGCATCTGCCTGGCAAGTGCAAGGTTCCAAGTTCAGTCCCTGGTACCACATGGCACAGTGCTCGGTGTGGTGGCTCACACCTGTAATCCCAGCATTCGGAAGGCAGAGGCAGGAGGATTGCTGAGTTTGAGGCTAGCCTGGGCTCATAGTGAGTTCAGGGCCAGCCTGAACTACAAAGTGAGACCCCACTTAAAAAAACAAAAAACAGAGAACTGTACTGAAAAAAGAACTGCAGCCCAATTCCCCAATGAACATATTATGTCAACATTCTCAATAAAATAATAGCAAACAATGCAGCAAATCATTGATCAAGATTCATCCCAAGGATACAGGAATGTTTCAACATGTGCAAATCAATAAGTAATATATCAACAGAGCCAAGGACAAAAAACATGATCATCTCAACAGACTGAAAAAGCATTTGAGAAAGTCCTAACCCACTCTTAATAAAAATCCTACAGAAAACTGAAAAAAATTGTCTTTTCTTCACCTGATAAAATCCATGTATGACATACCAATAGTAAATATCATACTAAAGAGACAGTAACTGAAAGCTTTCACTTTAAAATCAGGAATAAGACAAGAATGTCTACTACCATCACTCCGATTACATATAATTCTTAAAATATTGACTAAAGCAATTAGACAAAAGAAATAAATAAAAAGAATAAAGATAGCAAAGAAAGAAGTTAAATTATCATTGTTTGAAGAGGTTTGGTTTGGTTCTCTTATTGGATGTTAGCGACCTAGAAATAAAATAAAATAGTCCAAATCCTGTTCTGCTTACTGTGAATAATCACTTAGCGACATGAACAGTGCTAGTCTACCAAAGGGTCATACTCACAGTGTGTAGATGAAGTGAAAAATCAGTAAACCAGAAACAAAATTATCTGTCTCAGTCCTGAGCCCTGCGTAGGGCTTGCTCCTGAAAATGCATAAGTAGACTAATTCTTAGAGATTTTCTGCCTAAATTCATAATATTGTGAAAAATTTAAAACTAAGAACTTTGTATGTTATCCAGATATACAGATGTTGCCAGGAGTATCAGAATGATGTGATTGCTGAAGAAATGAACCACTTTTAATTCCAACACATAAAGCTCTGAAACATACGAGCTCACATTAGAGAAATAACACAAAACAGCAAGAGAAAACAGTATCATGAACCAGAACCTTCAGACATTACAAAGAACTGAATTACTCCTGCAAAGTCCTTAATTACTGATATTACCAGCCATTGAATAGAATATAGTCATATTTAATGTGGTATATATTTAGAAAAAATTTAAATATATTTTACAAAGTAAAAACAAGACAGTTTGAAAATCACCATTCTAAAAATAAAAAAGAACATCTGAAATTAAGAGCTTGAATGGATCTGCCAGAAGATTAGACATGTTAGAAAACACACAAGGTAGGCACAACTAAAAGAAATGAAAATATGGAAGAATGGTTAAAGGAAATTAAACAATGAGAGAATCCAACATACATAAAACAAATTCCATATGGAATATAAAAAGAAGTAACAGAGATAGATTACAACCAAGAATTTTGTGTACTTACTGTGTTTTCCCCAAAATAAGGTATAACTAGAAAATAAACCCTAGCATGATTTTTAACAATACAGTATAAACTCAAACCCCAATATAAGCCCAGTTAAGATTGTCACCCAGAAGAATGCATTTACATCCAATTCAGTACTCTGTGTGTTGTAACAGACATAATTAAAATGATATTATATGAAAGAAACATTTTCTGAATTTTGGCACCTGAAATTTTTGCCTTGCTTTTATGTGGCCCATCATACTTCACTGTCATCATTGTTGCCATTTTTGCTTCATAAGTCTTCAATGAACACTTGATTTAATGGAAACTTGATGGAGATTAGCCTGCAAGAGGTTGTAACTTGGGTGAAGGATTCATGGGAGAAAGTCACTGACAACTGTGTTGCCAGTACCCTGCTAGCAGGTTATACAGACAGAAGTGCTCCTTGAGGACAGCTCTGTTGCTAGACACAAGAGATTCGGGCCAGTGATTTTACAGAAAATGCAGTCATGGGAAATTTAGGCAGGAATTGAGGGTTTGGAGAGTTATGATGATGATCTAGAAGAATATGACATGACTGTGTTTGAATAAATGTAGACTTTATGCAAGAAAAAATAAAACATCTCCTGAAAAATAATCCTTATTGCAGCATCTTTTGAAATGAAAACTAATACTGTATGAAACCTGTTATTATGCAGGGGAAAATACAGTATCATAGACTCATCAAAGATTGAGAGGACTAACACATGATCATCAAAATAAAAACATGTTTACACTTACAGAAGTCATAAACTGGTGATCAAGAAAGACAAAGTGGTTTTAAAAAGTAGTCTGAGTACCAGGTGTGGTGGCTTATGCCTGTAATCCCAGCACTCGGGAGGCAGAGACAGGAACATTGCTGAGTTCGAGGCTTGCCTGGGCTACATAGTGAGCTGAGGGTCAGCCTGAACTACAAAGCGAGACCCTGTCTCAAAAAAAAAGTAGTCTGAGAGCCAAAACCAACTACTGTAGCTGCAAAAGAATAACAGCTGACTTTTCAACAGAACTTATGAAAATATTTTGAGACTTACAAAAACTTAAAGTACTGCCCACCAAACTTTTTTAAAGAAACTTAAAGGATGCAGTTGGAGCCAGAGAAAAGTAGTTGTTGCTGAAAGATCAGGACTGTAAGAAGGACTAAGCAAACAAGACACTAGTATATACATAGGTATATCCTAACTACCTCTTTACTGAACAATTTTAGCAATACTGAATTGAGAAAGTTAAGATAAACTGCAGCATATAAATCTTGAAGAGAAAAACACCATTAAAATTACCTGTTGCTTTTATTATTCAGGAAGGTATTTAAAAATCAACTTTAAAATAAGATACAGTTAGGCCAGAGATTTAGCTCAGCAGTTCCGGCGCCTACCTCACAAGCGCTAGGTCCTGAGTTCGATCCCGGTAACCACATACAATGCTGGGTGTGGTGACTCACGCCCACCAGCAATCAATACCACATACCACAGTGCCAGGTGTGGTGGCTCATGCCTGTAATCCCAGCACTCAGGAGGCAGAGACACGAGGATTGCTGAATTGAGGCTTGCCTGGGCTACATAGTGAGCTCAGGGCCAGCCTGAACTACAAAGTGAGACCCTGTCTCAAAAAAAGAATATTTTTCTAAATATTCCAAGCCAGTACTTTTTGTAAGAAAAAAAAAATGATACTCAACAAAAGTGACTTTAAAGCAAAATTAAAACTGGAGAAAAAGAAGACAAAGATCATTATTTGAAAACAAAAAGCTGATCAACACTTATATGAACTTTACAACTCTATATGTATTAAGGAAAATTTAACAGAGATATAAAGAAAAATAGGCAGTTCCATTATATTGAGAAATATGAATGTACATCTTAAGTAATAGTTCAAGTTAAACAAAAATAGATTTTAACAGTATAAAATGTTTGATCCAATAACTATGTGTGGAATATGGCATATTTTCAACAGCTGCAGAATATCTTAAATGTACATTTCTTAGGAATCATACATAAATCTTTCAAAAGCTGGCCATGGTGATGCATGTCTGTAATCCCAGCACTCGGGAGATTGAGACAGGAGGATCACTGTGCATTTACAATAAACCTGGGCTACATAGTGAGTTCAAGGCCAGCCTGAACTACATAGTGAAACTCCATCTCACAAAACTCAAAATTTTTTAAAATATTGACTGTATAACTTGACATTAATCTCAATAATTATCCAAGGATTAATGAAAGATATTATGGAAGATACACATCTTTTTTGTCCTTAAACCTAATGTGACCATACATCTAGTATCCTTATTAAAAAACACACAGAGACACATAGATACTATGAGAGAAGAAATCCTTGTGAGATGGAAGCAGAGACTGGACTAATGTGTCTTCAGACCAAGGAACAACAGAAATTACCAGCAAACACCAGAAGCTGAGGCATGGAGTCTCCCCTTCAAAGCTGCTGAGGGAACTACTGTAACTCTCTTAGCCACCTTGAATTGTAGATTTCTAGCTCCTAGAATCATTAGAACATAAATTTCTTTTAAGCCACTCAGTTTATGGTATTTTGTTAGAGCAGCCCCAGGGAACAGATATATTCCATATGCTTGAGAATTAAATGTAATTTAAAATAGTTCATAAATCAAGGAAAAAAATTTGATGTTAAAGAAATCTTAACTTAGTGCTAATGCAAATATAATATCTGAACTAAGATGTAGAAATAAAACAATAGACATTTATAATCTTAAGTTTAGATCATAAAGGAGAAGATACAAATTATTAAGTATCCAAAATAACAAGGTAGAAGAGGGAATGCAAAATAAACCTGAAGAAGTTAGAAAGCTATAACACAATTGAAAGCAAAGACTGACAATATAAAAAAATGCAATGGAGAGTACTGGATGGATTTCAAGAATGTATCATATTGACTCTTTGGAAAAACAAGTTTCAGAAGAATACATGGAATGTTCCACTTACATAAATATTAGAACCAAACAAAAATCTTTTAAAATGATGTTTAAAAATACAAATATACAGTAAAATGTTCCATATGGTAATTACCCCTGAGCTGGGAAGGAATGAAGGAAGAGTTAAAGCTGGGGGCATTGTGGTGTGGAGAACAAAAGGATATTTTATATTTCAGGTTTCATATTTTATTTGCCTTCTAATGTTGTTCTTTTATAACTTTCCTATTCATATCTTCTGCTCTTTTCCTCTTTTTTTCAAAATAAGGTTATTGCTGACATGGAGATGCAGATTCATAAGTTGAGGGAGGAGCTGATTAATGTGAATTCCCAAAGGAAACAGCAGCTGGTAGAGCTTGGTCTCCTTCGAGAGGAAGAAAAGCAAAGGGTTGCAAGGGACCATGAGGCTGCTGTCAGCAAACTGAAGGCTGAATCAGAGAAGATGAAGATTGAGCTGAAAAAGACACATGCTGCTGAAACAGAGATGACTCTGGAAAAGGTGAGATAGCTCATTGGAATTTCTGTTACAGTTACAATTCATTTTTAAAATCTATCCCCATCACTTTTAATCTCTAAAAGATAGAAGATATGGAATTGTTCTTCACATTTATAAACTCTTTAAATTAGCAGTTTACTTTCTTGCTTTGTGTCTAAACACCACTAAAATAATCTAGCGTGTTTCTCACTTTTTCTTGGACTTCATGGAAAGCATTATATGGAATATGCCATTCCATAGTAATTTGGTACATGTTGTGTTAACACAGTATTATAACACTGTCAATTATATTGGGGAGGAATACTTGACCTATAGCCCTAAATTTTCCAAGGTTAAAACTACATTTCAGATCTTCCCTTTATTACCTAGTGATCATTTTTAAATTTCATAATTTTCAGAAGAATGTCTTATACATGATTACTTATTTTTCCAGGTTGATATTTTAACATAAATAAGGCAAGTTAATTTAGAATTATCTATCATTTAAAAAAAAGTCAACATAGTGTTTGCACATTTCAAGTTGACTTATATTCAAAGTACAATATCAAATATTTTTCTTTTGACATTCTAAAAATATATAAAAGTTATAATCAGGTATTAAATGTGAATTGCTATTAATTGTAATAGCTGTAAGTTCCTCCTTGATACCAAAATAAGATTCTCCAAGCCTTTATCTTGGGAACAAGAAACTTGAAAAAGGTAATTTAAAGATCATCTGAGGTACTCAGTTCCTTCTACCTCTGCTTCATCTCAAATAGTTTTGCATGCTCATAGAGTACACAGCACTCTTCTAGACACTGCGCCACTGGTTTTATGGGCCAATGGTCTTGAGGTGTTCACTCTGTGATACCTTAATTCACCTGAAAGTCAATTTTTGGCAGATTTTGACTTTGGCAGCGTGGCACTGAACCCAGAATTTAAAAATAAAGGGGTTGTGTGTGGGCCAGAAGAAGGGCTTTGGTTTGATTCCATGTGTAGAGGCTCAGTGAGTTTGAGTAAAGAAGTGTTGAGATCTGGCTTACTCTTGAATGGGCTCTCTCTAGCTGCATGTGTAGAATACACTGAATTGAAGGCAAAGGAGGACAAAGAACAGGTAGGAGGCTATTGCCATGACTCAGACAGAGGTGGCAGAGGCTTGGGCCTGGACAGTGGCAGTGACTGGGATATATTCTGAGTCTTTGGCTGAGAGGATTGACTGTTGATATACTTGTGACTCATGAAAGGAGGCTGAGGACTGTTAGGGCGACCCCAGTTGCTTGCCCAAGCCAGATGGAGCTCCCCTTCAGTGCAAAAAGTCCAAGAGCAAGGGTAGGGCAATTCAGGACATCCTCAGGCTAAGACATCTTACTGCTGAGGATGTCAGTGATAATTCTATCAAAGCAACAAGAAATAATAATTTGTTGCTGCAATTTACAGTTTCTGGAATTAGCGAACTTTGCTTACACAAAATAACCACAGACCTCTGTTGACAGCAAATAAACAGGACTGATAGAGAGTAGTATTACCATTTATCTATTATCTCTTACACTAACCTCGCCTTGGCTTTAGGTAACTTTGCTGACTGTTCAAAATTTTTCTAAGTAAATGTTTTTAAATGGCACAGATGCCAGTGCATCTTTATTGAAGAAAAATAGACACACCAAATCTGGACTTCAAAAATACCTCATTTAGGGTCAAGGATTTAGCTCAAGTGGTACCGCACCTACCTTGGAAGCACAACAGCCCACATTCAATCTCAGTACCACCAGAAACAAAACAAAATGAAACAAAACAAAAAATCTTCATTTAGCCCTTCACTTTCTTGTGTTATATGTTTATTTTAAAAAGTTTATTGTTAGTATAAAATGTGTTTTTAAGTTCAATCTATATGTGTTATCAATTTTTAGGTTACAGATCATTTTTAAAAATTCATTTGGTAAACATTTCTTCAGTATTTTTTGTATCCCAAAAATATATCATCCCAGGCACTGTGGGGGATACAAAGAAAAAAAATCACTGATCACTGATTTCAAAAAGGTTATGATACAACAGTAGGTATAAGTAAAAAATGCAAGAACACATTTGCAGATAATATAATCCAATGCAGAATGTGAAACTGGGACAAATTATTTTCTGCTAAGGAAATTATGGAAAATTAACTAGAAGAAACATCATCTGAACTAGACCTAAGTGTGTGTAGGATTTTGAATAATAGCTATGGAGGATGGCAGTCCGTTCAAAGGAGAACCAAAAACCAAGAGTAACTAACCCATGTGCAGATAGGTGACCTAAGTGACTGGCCAGTCCTAGGGCTGAAAGATAGCAAACAGTGAAAGTCTCACAGCTGTCCCAAGTATTTCAGCTTCACAAAGAAAAAGATTAGGAAGCTACTGAAATTTTCGAAGAAGTGTCAAGATTCAGATTATTATTAGGAAAATGATTCAGTCACTGTTGGCAAGATTATGTAGCAGAAGGTATATAGTCTCAGAGAGGCCCTGGAGGGCGTGTAAGAGGTGCATGGGGGATAGCAGGGTATCTTGTGGGCAATAAAACAGAGAAGACATGCTTGGGAATCACTGTAGCCATAAAAGTGTTAAGTATAAATTCAATCCCTAATGAGTTGAAAATGGAAGAGAAGTTTCAGATGCAGATATGAGATGATGAATTCCTTTTGGATCATGTTGAACTCCAAGTGCCACTGGGATGTGCACTTGACATGGAGAGAATGCTTCTGGATATCCTGAGGCAAGACTGGAAAAGTACCAGGGGTAGGATTCCCCTCAGAGGATCCGTTGTCTGAGTCCTGGGAGTGAATGTGGCTGCTAAAGAATAAACAAGGTGAGAAGAAAGGAGAGAAGAATCAGGAAGAAAGGAATGGAAGAGGAGGGAAGAAAGAAGCAAGGCAGAGAGAGAAGGGAAAGAAAAGGAAAATTAGCAAATGTATAACAAAGAAACAATTTCACTTGAGAGGTTGGGAGGAAACAGTCAAATAAGGGTCATCAAGGTAAAAGAAACCTGAGAAGAATGTATTTTCGTGGAAATAGAGGAAAGAATGTTTGTAAAGGAAGAGTGCTCAAAATGTAACAGGAAAGCCAGAAGAGTAAAGGTTGAGGAAAGGTCATTGGATTTGAATCTGAGAAGTCACAATGATCTTGGACAGGACACTGAACATGATAGTGCAGACAGAAGCCTGGTGGCAAAAGATAAGTAAAGAAGTGGAGACGGGCAAACTCTCCTCTGTTTGGGGAGAATCAGATGTTAAAACAGAAAGTTATTCTGAAGAGCAGCAGGAGTTAAGGAGAGTTTATTTTAGGCTGTTACATGTCTTGAGTATGTAAAGTATATGCGGGGGGACTAACAGAAATGAACAACTTCCTGAGATGGAGGGTGGGAAGGAACTGGTAGCAATCTGACAGGTAAATGAACAAAATTCCCAGCATAGACCCGCCTTTGCCACTGGCCGCAAGAGTCCAGTGCCTGAGACTTTGGTCTCTTCTTGGAATGTATCAAACTTTCTCTCACTGCCTTATGTGTCCAGCATTCTGCCCAAAGTCATCTTCTACAGGATTTTCCTGTGGCCAGCTTCTTCCTCATCTCTCTGACCTCAGTGCTCAGGGTCCTTCCCTGACCTCTTTAAAGTCTGGTCTACTTAAACCAGTCATCTTTGTTCACTTGTTTATTGTTTCTTCCCACTAACAAATACATAAGCTCCATTACTGTATTCCTAGTGCCTGTAAAACTTTGTATATGATGGGTGCTCACCAGTAGTTTATGTGAAGTAAAGAGGCAGGAGCTATGCCTTTCATGTGGAAATGTTGCTGAGTTTTGGGGTGCTGGCATCTCTTCTGGAGTCTCCTTCCGGAAGTCTTATGTCCTGAGTAAAGAATTGGTGAAGATGATCAAAAACAGTACCAGAGTTTTGGTAAAAATAGGAAATGTTCTCTGCAGA